>VXAB01009843.1:0-20419 GCA_013399175.1 Odontophorus gujanensis | reverse complement strand
CGTCATCGCCCCCCCGTGCTGGCTCCTCTGAGGGGGTGGGGGTGGGCGGGAGGGAACCCAAAGAGGAGGGGTGGGGGAAGAAAGATTTACCAAATAGGGGATTTAGTCATATTTGTGTGCAATGCGATCCTTATTAGAGAAGAAATCCTTTAAAATCGAACAAATCCATTTTGCAAAAGCCTCTCTCCCTGCGCGTTGCGTGGTATCAAGTGGTTGCAGCGGCGAGAGGCTGAAAACACATGGCACCGTCTGAGGTCCTCTCGGGAACGGATGGAGCGAGACGGAGATGGATGAGGGCTAGCGGTGTCCCCTCACTGCTCCGGTCCGGGGCGAGGAGCAGGAGGAAACCCTGGAGACTCTTCCATTCATCCAGAGCAGGGGAAAGAAAGGGGAGGGGAGGGACGGGGAGGCGGCAGTGGTGGGGAAGGAACAATATCAGAACTGGGGAAGAGTGAGAGAAGAGGGGTCGTTTTCCCTCGCCCCTCAGCTCACGGATGAGGGAAATGCTCAAAGTCCCTCCCTGAGCTGCACCTGATGCCAACTGAAAGGATGTTCCCCTTGGAGAAGAGACTTCTCCATTTGCACGCACGCACTCACAGAAGGGAGCAATAAAAGTTTCTCCGCTAATCCTCCGANCCCCCCGCGCCTCCGGGTGCCGGCGGGCGGCGGCGGGGCGAACCAAGCCCTAGTCCCCAGCTTCATACAGAACCCAGAACGGAGGGAAACATCTCCTGCAGGACTCCGCGCCCAGCGACTTCCAGCCCTTCGGCTTCTTTTGATGCATTGAAGAAGGGATTAATGGGTCCGTCATCAGCTCCCCGTGCTTGCTCCTCTGAAGGGGTGGGGGTGGGCGGGAGGGAACCCAAAGAGGAGGGGTAGGGGAAGAAAGATTTACCAAATAGGGGATTTAGTCATATTTGTGTGCAATGCGATCCTTATTAGAGAAGAAATCCTTNACAAACATATTGAGTACTGAGCAGAAAGGATGAAAAAGCGGGGCGGGCAGAGCAGCCTCTCGCACTGGATGGAGGGGGCACACAGCACGAGGGGGTGAGGGAAAGGAGGATCTGTGCCACCGGGGTGCGAGGGGAGCGGGCGGCTGCTGCTCCGCACCTGATGCTCTGTGCTCTACGGGAAAAGTGCGTCTCTGGGCGGGGAGTTGCCGGAGACGGGTCTGCGAGGGGAGCCAAGATGAAATCGGGCTTGGGATCCGCATCTGCGCGCAGAGCTCAGACAGACAGCGCGGTGCGTAGCCACGGTCGGGCGCGGAGGGGCGATGCGCGCCCGCGGAGCAGGAATGCCGCTGCCTGGGGGTGGGGAGAGAGCGCGCTGCGAACCCACTGTATTAGGACAGCTTCTTAGCGAGCTGCCTTAGGGACAGCACTGAGTCCAGGAGGGGAGCCATGAGAAACCCTCGAGTAGTTTTGTTGTTGTTGTTTTGCTTTTTTTTTTTTTNTGTTTTGCTTTTTTTTTTTTTTCTTTCATGCTATAACAAAGAACATCACTTTTATTCTCACCCTGTGGACTATCTGCACTGTACTCTGAAGTCAAGAAAATATTTTCCATTGGCGCTTATGAATGCAGGCAGTCAGTGCTGCAGTGTGCACCTGGCGATGAGGCACAGGGGATCCTGGCTTGCAGAGCCAATTGCTAACGCAGCCATCAGCCATCACATTGACAGCCCTGTCTTGAGCCTTCACAAATCGTGCAGGATGAGAAGGGCACAGCCACATTCTGCAACAAGCTTCCTACAATAAGAAGTGTAGCGAAAATAAGGCTGTGAAAAGATTCACCTGTGTTTTGTGCAATCCATCTTGCCATTAGCAACATCAAGCCTGCAGCTGTTAATCTTAATAAACTGTCCTGCTCCTGTTTTCAGCTCTCTCAGCGCTTTCTCTGACCTTCCCTATTCTCTCCCACCTCAAGTTAAAGAACTTCATTTGTGCTGTAATTGAAAGTCATCTGATTTATTTGTAGGATAAACTTCTGTTCCACAGATGTGCAGTGTGCCTTAGTCAAGCAACAGTAGAATAACTGCAAGAGAACAGTGCTGAGAACAGTCAGAGGAGCGTTTATAGGCAGTCAGATGTTATTTTGGCAGTGTGATGCAGCCATCCATATGGCTAAGTTTCAAGTTATAGTTATTTAAAAGAAGGTTATAGAACAAGTAGGCACAAAACCGCTGATTTTGCTCTTCTGGGGAAATGTGCTGTGTCACACTGTATAACAGCAAGCCTCAATTTTTTTTCTTTTCTGAGTTGGGGGTTTACATCTTCAAATATTTCAGATCTCTTTTGGTTGGCACTCTTCATTTGAAGGCAACCACTTCAATAGTATTGATAAATAGTGACTGGTACATGGCAGGTATGCCTAAATTGTACCAAAATGTAATCAGCAATTGTGATGACTGAGTAAGACCCCCACAGAATAACTGAGGAATGGCCATAAGGAAAATTACCTGTTCTATTAAAGAGACATTATGGGGACATGTTGGAATCTACATAACTGTAAGCCAGAAAGATTGTTCAAATGCATTTATAGAATCATAGTATCATAGATTCGTTTGAGTTGTAAGGGACCATTAAAGCTCATCTAGCTCAACTCCCCTGCACACAGAATTTGCAAGTTAGAGACTGGCCAAAACCACTTTCCAATTATACAGAGCTCTTACAGAGAGAATGAAATTTTGAACTTCATGCAACCAGTATAGTCTTCACCAGCGCATTCTGGGGGGCTTTACGTTTTGTCACAGAATCTGTTTGTAACACTTTTGACAAATACTTTTTCTGAAAAGGTGGCAGCTTACCAACCAGCATAAGATTTTCATTACACTGGTTTTGTGTGGGTAAATATTTCTATAATTAGTGTGGGGTTTTTTTCTGCACCTTTAATGAGCCATTAACCATATTCTACATTTCTATTGAGGAGTAAACTAAAAAAAAAGTAAGAAAGCTATTCATATTTAACAAAGCATAAGATTTTTAAAGATGTTTTTAAATGGAAAAGAATATTGTCCATAAACAATTATCTCAAATGACATCTTAGTATTGTTTGGAATCCTCTGGATTTTGTTTGGTAAAACTTCAAATGATTTTTAATTGGTTTTAAGATGTTACATTTTTTTTTTAATATTTGAAATAAACTTTGCATTTTCCTTAGACTAAGAACATCACCTTATATTATTACAAGAAATGAAAGCTACATCTTTTAATAGTTCCTTACTGGCTGTCAGTTAAAATCTTATTCTTAAAAATAAGTAAGGTGCCCAAACACAATTGTGTTTCTTGATTCAGTACATACAGTGCAATGTCATTTTTTGCATTTTCAACCATCCATTATGTGGCAATCTCTCTATATAGAACATTCTGCCAGCTTCCTTCTTTCACAGTTGAGTTTTTCTATTGATTTTTATGAGGGCTTATTTGGACTCAGAAGATTTTATTCAGCAAGATATGGAGCACCTCCTTCCTGTAGTCTAAGTTCCTTAGGCACTGATAACTGTGAGGATACATAGGATGGTAAAAAGAAGGCCAACCATATGGACATGAATTTAGGCAATATGGAAGATTTTTTAGCTGAGATCAGCAAAATGAAAGAAAAGAGAAACAAGTATGAAAATATATCAGAGAGTTCTGTCAGAAACAGTAGCGTACAGTCTCTCATTTAGAACTATGTCAAAGACTGGACACTTAATAGACAGATATAAATCTTTTCCTCTGGAACTCTGTTTAGTGGTGTTTCAATCACAAGAAAAGAAAAAATTATGATTTCTGTCCTCCTTTCTCCTTCTGTAGTTAATCTCTGTGTTTATACAATAAATAGCAGAATTAAGCAGCGGGGGGAGGAAGAAGCATGAGGAAAGGGATAAAAAGGATTTTCTCCTTTTTATCATAAGGGAGATGAAGACTCTCTTTAAAGATCGGGATTGAATTAGCTTGCTTTCACTTGTAACATGCAGTAGAATTAGACAATATATATGAATGATTTTCTCCTTGAACCAGAGGATATCTTTCAGAAAATTACTCAGTCTTAGTTAAAAACTTCCCAACGTGGAGGTACTTGAGGTGAAGTGCCCATGTAAATTCCTCAGTTAAAATCTTTCTTATGAAGTCACAATTAGTCCAGCATTTATAATTTTACAGGCCATTTCAGGTTGTCGCATCCTAGCCCTACTCTGCTATTGATTATTATATCCTTTAATAACTAAGTGAATTAATTCCTCTTGGTATAGATAAAAAAACTTAAAGGATTTCAAGTAGACGTGAGTTATTCCCACACTGTTATACAGAAAAAGCCTCAAACTGTAAGAAATGCAGGAGAATTTGTTTTACAGTTTTATGGATAGCAATCTACCCTTCTGAGGGTGGGAAAGAAGAAATAAGAATGATATTTCACTTCTCTACACTTAAAAAATAGTGTGAATTCTATGCTGATGTATGTAATCACAGATGTACTTTTCATTATGATTTCTTTGCAAGTGTTTTTTGTTGCTAGATTCCAAATAATAACACAAATATACACATCCTGACATTTGGAAATGCTGAAATGAATCACCAAGCCAGTCAGCACATCTACATTCATGCTTTGGGTCAGATTAGGACGGTGTTTTTGAAGTGAATCTTCCAATTGCCCCCACTTACTGCATTATGGATTGCAAATTGGAGCAGTCTATTAGTGTGGGAGTTGTATTATTTATGGATGAAACTAAACTCAAATATGTCCCAGGAGCAGTCTTGTTTGCCAGTACCAGAAGGGAATGAAGTCCACAAGAATAAAGTTATGATAAAACTAAGTAACTCCCCTCAAAACAGATACTGATAAGATGTAGAGATCTCAGTAACTCCCATTTCACCTTTTGAGTAAGATCCTTTTGTACTGAATTATTTACTAGCCTAGAGTTGTCCAATATTTCTTTCAATCAGAACAGAAGCTGAAACAATAGAAACTGGTCCCTTTTTAATGTCAGGATAATGACATCTTCTGGTTACTTGAAACCTATTCTGTCATTACCCATTGTCTGGGCATTTACAGACCTCTCCACTCTAAGTGCAGAAAGACTTCGGGGCTCCAAGCCTCCAAACAAATACCCTGAACACAGCAGGGTTAGAGTACCTCTTCTCACTAGGTTTTCCTGGAACCTTTTCTTGTTTACTTCCTGCAGAGCAGCCTGGATTATTACACTTAAAAATCAGAAGAAAGCAGCTTAATCTAAACATAGAAAGAAAAAAATATCTGATGTTTTTATCTGCAGAGTTCCTCATAATTAGTCTAGAATTTACTAAGTGCTAATTGGTCTATACATCTACATACGTGATCGCTCATGATTTCAGTGAAGTAACAGATATCTTTCTACAGGATTCTTACTTTAGCAGTAGTAATAGTAGTAGTAGTGGTTGTGATAGTATTAGTAGACATCCCAACTGATTTAGTCTCACTCAGAAACTGAATTAATTGAAAGGTATTTGTTGCCTGACACAGGAATTGACAGGGCTACTTTTGCACTCAGTCTTTCCTTTAACTCCAAGTGTGATGCACACCCAGGGGTTCATGAAACAATTCACTGGAGTGAAGGAAGAAAATATTTTTTGTATTGCTAGAGAATATAATGAAATAAAATAAACATTAATTTTAAAACTGTGTTTCTTTCATGTTTCTCTCATCTTTTTATTTGTTATTTTTTAACATATATTTCAGAATGTATATAATACATAAATACAGCGGTACATGTGTATAATGTATAAGTGAAATGTACACGTATTGGAATGTATATAGTCCAGATCTTAGGGATTCATGCTCAGAAACTTTTTGAGACCACTGATCTACAAAACCACTGCCAAATGTTATCTCTGAAGTAAATGATGGTTGCAAAAGTGCTAGCCAGGATTTAATTTTTGAGGCTGACATATTTGACCCAAGAGTTACAAGGACTTTTTATTTTGACTCAGTAAGGGTCATTCCTAACAGAATTTCATAGTACAGCATAAGATATGTTTGGGCTTTTTGTTTGTTTGTTTAGGTTGTGGGTTTTTTTGTTTGTTTGTTTGGTTTTGGGTTTGGGTTTTTTGTTTGTTTGGTTTTGTTCTAGTTTTTGTTTGTTTACTTTTTGGTTTTGGTATTTTTTGCTTGTTTGTTTCGGTAATTCACATGTGTGCACTGTTTTATCATTAGGCCTAGACATATTGCTATATGAAAAGACTCTTGAAATTCCATGCATATTATTGACAGAATCTGGAAGGAAGTCATTAAACAGAAATATTAGAAAGCTCTCCTTTCCAAATAATTTTGCAGTTTTGTGATTACCACTATGATCAAAATAAAGTTTTAGGAAAAAAAAAAAAAAAAGAAAAAGAAAAAAATATAATCAGTTTTCAAATAAGACATTTTAAGAGTATAGGAATCTCACATCAAAACTTTCCCAAAATTTTATTTTGAGTCATCCATCACAGACTAAGAATTTGAAGAAATCTGTTAAAGATAAACCACAGTAATATACTTAATGAAAACCAAAATGGCAAAAGCTAAAATTAATTCTAAAATATATACTTTCCTCCTTAAAAAGTATCTGTAACTCACAACACAATGAAAACTCAATTTAAAACTACTACTTGCGTTTTTTCCCCCATTTTTTTCCAGCTAGTTGACAAAAAACAGGTATATTATGGATTACGAAAATCTCTTTCACAAAGATCAGTCTTACTCATATGTTACTAAAAACACTTTACTAGATTTTGGAATCACATTGCATTAATTGACACATTAGATAACAGTTAATGTTGACTCTTTAAACCTAATAACCACCATATAACCAAAAACTGGTTTTGTAAATTAAGACCTACTGCAAAATCACGTGCAACACCATTTTATGTGTTTACAGCAAAGAAGTTGTGTTGGATAAATGCATTACAGAACTATAACTACTTGATATTTATAATTAAGTTATAAATTACAAATATAATTAATCACAAATATTTTATCAGTCCTTCTCTAATTACTTTATTATTAAAACTGCTATTTAATGCTAAGAAAACTGCTAGATTCAAGGACAATATGAGGTATTAAAGGACTCAGGATCATATAGTAAAGAACAATTCATCATACAAAAGATTTAGATAGATGCATATCCATTTTTAAATCTATAAAATAACTCTGAGTGGAAAAATATGCTCTTTAATGATTCATATTTACACATTCAAAAAATATATACCAAGAGTTTTTCAAACTTGCAAAATATGTAGACCATTTTCATTTTTATCCTAAACTGTGTTTAAGATTTCTAAATCTTGCTAAAATCAAATGCTACATATCTGCATAAACACTGTCATATCCATATGCAGAATTCTGGAATTAGGTATCCCTAGTAGAACTGCTTTATCTTGTATAATGAAGATTACAAGTAAGTAAACTTTGAGATTTCTAAGTTCATGTTATTTGAACTTTGCCAATTCAAATATGAACACTCATATAAGGCAGAACATATTTAAATTATTCATTTCCATATTTACATGAATTAAAATGAGTCTTTTCTGAAATCTTGCTCAATCTTAACTTAAAAAAAAAATAAAACTGGGGGGGAAGAAAAGTGAGTATAAGTGGTGGGAGTCTGAGGGGAAGAATCTTGATAAGATACCAGCTGTGGAAAATGTTAATCCAAAATGAAAACACCACATAAAACCATGAGGCTCCCAAGTGGAGGAGTAAAATGAAAACTGTAGGATGGTCTTCTTAATGTAATCAAGTGATTTCATACTCATGAGGACTCCAGTGCCCACAGGCAGCCAATAGAAGCCGTTGATGGACTTCAGGAACTTTCTACTAGTACAAGTAGAATAGTGCTTGGCATTGCTCCTATTGGTGTTTTGAAATATAACCCTTTCTACCAATTCATAGGGGAACAGAAAATTTCTCCTGTATCAATCATCTTTAACTAATTATGAGCAAATGCTCTAACAGAGCATTCATTTGCCTATTGTTTTGCCTTGTGTGAATGGAAAATGTCTAGAAATAACCACTGCGGTAATGAATTATAGCCTAATGATCGGTGCCAGTGGGATCTTGGCTCCATGTTCAGGTAGTCTATGCACCACAGTAAATATCCTTGTTTCAATGGTTTATTAGATATTAGCTGATTCATCTTAGTTAACTCTGAGTCATCCCATTACAGCTTTGCCTGAACTATTCTTCTTACAACTGTATTTAGGGGAAATACATACAATAGCGAACGTGTATCCCACCTGGAAATTTTTATTTAAAAATAGCGATTAACACAGGGATTGCGAAGAAACATAAGTACTTGCTCTCCACTGTATGTTATGACAATGTTTGATTTTGTTATGAAGATAATTGGATTTTTGTTGAAGCTTGTTAGACGTTCTCTTTGCCATTGACAATGGAAATTAAGTCTTTATTAAGACTGAACAGCATGGTTTCTCCTACCTGATAGTATAGAAACTTAAAAGAACTAATTGGAAAGCTCAATTAATTCTTATTTCATTAACGTTCCATTGGAACATTATGAGTTCATTTTTCCAGGGAATTGTTAATAGGACTCAATTTACATTTAAAGACAAATACTCCTTTTTTACACTAGGGAGGGAGAGTGGCTCTACTTAGTATTTAAATGGAATGCTTGTAATATCATGCAGTGGAAAGAAGAGCATGAATCTTGCTGTCTAGTCAAACATTTTACCCTTGTAAGAGAAAAAGGGAGGTAGTGGCAGGACACACATTTTGGACAGAAATACATTATTGTTAGATAGCATGAAAACGCTCATTACCGTAGACCTCATTCAAAAAAGACACTTATTATAATGCCTTAGAGAAAAATAATTTGAACACTACATGTTATTTTTTCACTACCGAGTCGGTATCTTTGTGATATCCAACGCAAGATTGGTTGTATATGTTGCAATGGATATATATGTAGCAAATGCACCAAAGCTACAAGTAAATAAATGATGCACTGGTAACTAGACTGAGATGACAGTAAAAGAGGAAGAGTTATACGGGAACACTGAATTAGAAGTAGATGCCCAGCTGGGTCAGTAGGTGTAAATCAACAAAATTTCATTGAGGCTGTTGGAAACACATTCATCAGTCCAGATGAAGTTCAATTTTAATTAGTAGCTTCTAGATTAACAAATAGTTTAGACTGACATTGTACTAATCTTGAGGTGGGGAGAAGAGGGAAGGTTGGCAGGGGATGGAAAGGCTGGATATGTAGTGACATGCAGACATTGTTCCTAATGTATACCACTGCAGGCAAATCTTCTCAGGTAACTGCTTCATTACAAATGAATACAGGAAGCTCCACTATTAAATATTAAACCAACATCTGGCAGTGAAAATTAAATACTTCAGAGAATTTGAATTCATGTACTCACCAGTGACCTCTGATGGATTTATTCAGGACCATACCATCCAGTTACGCCACCCAGCAGGTGTCTGAGGTTTAAACACAATGACCAGGAGCAAAAGTAGAATCACGTAGAAGTTCTCAGCAATACAAGCAAATCCAAGATGTAGTTGACCTCAGAAGAGTGAAAAGCACTCCAGAGAGTCTCTGACATGGCATCACTTACGCAAGCGGGGATGGCAACTGGAGCTGCAAGAAGTGAGTGTAAATATACAGATGAGTCCATTTTATATTTTTATGTACCACGTGTGAATCACACTACCAGTCCTTGCCTGTAATGGACACAGTGACGCCACATCTGTCCATCCTTGGGTCATTTTACTGCTTCCAAATTTATCTGCCTTATGTAGAAGTGTATTTCATTAATGCCTGAAGTTGTCTGGAGAGTATTTCTTGTTATCTGCAACTGGAAGTTTTGCTTTTAGGCGACTGGCATCAAAATACTCTAAATGAGGGATATTGTTAGTAGGTATCAAGATAGTCATTTTTGCAAGCAATTTATAAATATGGAATCCCTTCTTGACTATACATTACATCAGTACATTGTTACCAGGTGAAAACATTTCTCAATTTCTACTTTAAAATGACTTGTTTAATTTCTATAATAGTTCTCCATAGTTTAATATAGTAAAAAACAGTATTACAGTATTTGCAATACACATTTCTTGCAGAATGCACTGTTTTCTTTCAAGGGCAAAGCTTGTGGGAAAGTAATCATCTTTGTTTAAAATCTTCACTAGGGCAAAATTTCATGTCATTAGGTCAATAATGCTACAATTGGCTTTGATTTCCATTTTCTGAACAGCTTTTCATTCACAGTTCACATATGCAATTTTTCTTCATGGTTAAAATAATTGTATGAATTTGCATGATAGTTTTTTTTTAATTACAGTTCTGCTTATCCAATGTATTCTGCATCAGCTTTCTAAAATGAATAGCCTCAAGTTTAGCTACTCTATTTTAAAACTGCCAAACATTATTAGCAAAGCAGAGAAGCGGTTCAAAAAGTAATTAATTCCAGGGCTTAGAGTAAACTGCTATTTTAATTAAAAGTGCACTAAATACTAATGTCCTGCTTCTTTGTACTTAGAACATGAAAACAACCTAAATCAGTTATGTTTAATACATTTTAAATGTAAGTTGAAATATGTTACAGACATATATAACATTTCTGATATTTATATACTAACCCAAAAGAAAAAAAGGATAATCAGAAGTTAGAAGATTATACATCATATTTCTTGGTTATGCCATTTTTCTTTTTGATTCTCTTCCAACTCACACTAAATAGGAAAAACAACTGGTACATAATAGATTTTCTCACCATATTCATTTTTCATAAAATAACAGGTCTCAGTTGTGTAGTTTTGGCAATAGCCATGTGTAGGTTAAAAAAAAATAATTTCCACAACACTTTTCATGTGAAACTGTGGAGTTGTAGTTTCTATTCTGTTAAAATTTACAACTACAATTAACAATTACAGGTTAACCAAAAACTGTGTTATACACAAGGGAGGCACTCTACCTCTGAAGAATCATGAGTTATAGGCAATTCAATTTGTACTATAATTTTGCAGTCTCCTTTTTGGTGATTTCGTCTCTTTGTGGAGGGCAATGAAAGCATTAGTAGGTTGTCTGCAGTGTGCTAAGAAGCATAGCAAGGGAGCTCCCAAACTAGCTTTGATTCTACTCGCAGCCAGATGAGAACCTCTATCAAAATAATCACCATGGCCTGAAGGAGCTTGAGCTACAAGGCATCCATGGGAATCATGCCCTATATTCTAGAACAGGGTGCTCAGTTTCCTCTATGATCGTGTGAGCCCTGCTTGGTGCTAGCTCAGGTATGTATGTACCAAGCTCTTTGCACAACATAAATCTGCCTTATTATATATGTCTGCCATGTGTACTTCACCTCTTAGCTGAATCACAGCATTGCAATTCATGTCAGCATAAAACTTCCCATAGAGAAAAAAAATTCTAGCCTGTACAGGAAAATGTAAAAGGCACATATTTTTGGCAGGAACTAGAAGGATTAGTCTTGTCCTTTCCAATCCATGGTACGTTTTTTTCCCCCAGAATTTCTAGTTGAGTTGTTTCCTTATGCTCAGAGCTTAGCGAAACTTAAACATCAATTCAAAATTTGTTGAGGAACACATACACTACAAGCTTACTCTTTCAATTAAATAAATGTCTAATGTACATTATACAAGTTATACTTAGTCTATAAGAACATAATCACATAAAGATGCTGGATTTTTGTTTTCATAGAACTTGTGCTAAATTTTATGACCACCATTAAGCAAAAGGGAAACAAAATACGCCCCCCTTTTGTCCCAGATACAACGCTTATCTCTTTGATTTTTATTTTTTTTCATGATTCAGACTACAGAGTTTATCTACAGATGCTGTATCCTAATGAATTATCAACATGTTGAAAACAACACTTAATTTATTTGTTTGTTTGTTTGTTTGTTTCTGGAAAATCCCATGCTGTACAGAAGAAATTTTTCCTAAAATGCGTTTTGTTGAAACACTGACATTAAAAGTTTCACTTCAAGAAATCTTTTCTTTATGAAGAAAAAATTCTCTTCCTTAAGTCTCCTCCCTGAAAAAACATCCTAGACCTTCTAAAACATATCAAACACTTGAGTGGTGCTAGATACACTGGCTGCTGATTTACTAAAACTGTTTTGGACAGTCCATGAGGCTTCTTTAGCTCAAGTGCCAGATATGGTCAGCTCTGGAATTTGAGAGACTGGCTCTTCAGATCAAAAGCATAACTATCCATACCACTCATACTGTTGAACTTGGCTCTTGAATTTACAGTACCAGCATAGATACCCAGAGAGGGATGTTCAATCATTCATTCTCTGGAGTTTAGCCATTCAGTTTTTCGAACATTCAGTGATCCAGGATCAGTGAAATTTGTTTATGATGTGCTACACAATTGAAGAACTATTTTTTTGCCTACAGATAAATGTTTGCCTTCTTTTTTTTTTTTTTTGTGGGAGAAAAGTTTACCAGGGCTATGACAATATTATCTGACTGAGTTACACTGTCATGTGACATTAGTAGTGGCCCAATGTTATTGATATGAGCATATATCCTATATAGTGTATCGAGGCTTATCTCAAGTTTACAGTATTTTCAATTTTAAGGTCCAATCTCTTCTTACACTTTTCTAAGCTTTATCCCTTCTGCCAAGTATCTGGTTCTATCTTTGTACTTTAGAAAAATGCCAAGAATGGATCAGCCACTTCTCAGCCTGATACACACAAAAAATGCTCTCTTCATTAATTCTTTATTATAATTATTTCACTGAAAAGTTTTACAGAAACCTCATTTTACAAAGAGGAATATGAATTTACATTAAATGTCTAATGTCTCAGACATTAGGTTCAAAGAGACTAACACATAACTGAAACAATACTTCTTCTATATGGTGCTATTGCTTAGCTCGGGTGGAAAAAAAAATCTTTTTAGAAAAGTATTATATTGTGATAAATTAAAGTCCATACAACTTATACAAACAAAATATCATAATAAGATAGCAAAAGAATTCACATACAGCATTACCTGATTTTTGAATGTACACTGTTATGACATTTCCATGTACTTTTTAGGGCAACTTTTGAATTTTTAACATGCAAATTCTTACATCTTTACATCTGCATGTGCTTGTAATTGATCAGATGACCCACACAGAGATCAGAGGTCAAGAAGCTCTCTGCAGGTGAAAGGGGAAATGGATAAAATCAGAGAAATGTCCTCTATAGAGGTATGTATTTACATTCATTAGCACTTGCAGCATACTAATCTGTTCCTAACAATCAGAATGTGTTCTCTTCTGTTCAGATGCCTAATTTATTTATATGGATTTAAGAATAAAGGCTTCACTGGAGATAAATTGAGAGATTCAACAGTATAAGTATTCAGGAAAGCCGTAGTTCAAAACCCTTTAGCTGGCAAAAGTCCCAGGAAAAGAGCACTTGTGTCATCTATTCAAAACATTATATGGCTCCATTATTGAAATCTGTGAGCACCTCAGGGTTTTTATTATATTTATTTTCAAATCTTCATAGAATCATAGAAAATAAAGCTGAAAGGGACTTCAAGAGGTCACTGAGTTCTCTGGCACAAGGCAGAAACAACTATATCTTTGTCATTCCTGATGCGTGCTTGTAAAGCCAACCCTTAAAAATATCTAGTGTAGGAGACAACAAAGTCTACATGGGTGATTTCTTTCCATGCTTCAGTGACCTTATTATTAGAATAGTTATGCTAATATCTAACCTGAATCTCTGGATGCAAATTAACGATACACTGATAAAGAGCACCATCCAGCAAAGAACATCTAAGCATTACAAGAGTCTAAGTATACACTGCTCTGAATATCATAGTGTTATTCATTAGAAGCCTATTCCCTCATTAAGGGAGCTAAAGTTTGCACTTAAACTTTTCGATTAGCTTAGTCATTGGCTCAAACAGAATTAACAAAGGATATCAAAACCAGGTACACCAAAGCATACTCCACAGGTTTAACGTCCATAATCCCTCCAGATGGCCTGCAGAGGAGCTCTTTGCCAAATTTCTACTGCTCCTGCAAGCTATATGTGGAACTTTTAATGTGATTTCTCAGTGGTTTATGGAAATCATTAGAGTTTTAGTTTTGTTACACCATTTAAACAGAATGTGGTATGGGATATAATATAGCATCACGTGGCTGAGACATTTGGGATGCCAAATATTCCTCCTTCGTTTCCCTCCCACCTACTTAATGCATGAAACAAGTCCATTGCTACTGTTCAATTTGCTTGTTTTGGTTGATGCTTCAGATCACAATTTGGTTTAACACAGCCTATTTCTGCATAAGCCTGTCAGAACCAAGAAAAATGATGAAGTCCTTATGCTTTATTCGTAACATAGAATGTGTAGCAAAAGTCTCACACAAGACCATGCTTGTCAGAATCTAAGTAATTCCCAGATAATCCCTAAGTTTTCTAACAAATCTTTAGGACAGGCAGATAACTGCATTTGTGAAAATAATAAAGCAATAATCCTCATGAATCATACCAGTCTCTTTTCAAAATATCCAGAAAACAGTTGCCATACAGAAAGTGAGAAATTACAGGTGATAGCATTTATAAGATCATTCAAAAGTGAATTCAAATATGCTCTTAAGAGTTACATACAATCTGCTCATCATTTTGTACGGTGGCTAAGCATGCTAGAAAAATTTGTATTGTCCTGAACTTCTTTTCAAGTGTAATTTAGAAAAATGACCACAAATTCATCATAACTGTATTGTTTGCAAGGGCCTGTACTTCTGAAAAATTAGTTATTTAAAAAAAAATACCCCAATCCCATCGATCAGGTTTAATAAGTGAATTTCCATAATAGATTTGAACCAAATAGACATATCACTCCTGTATTCAATGAAATGCTCTACTTGCTAAAGTCCACCAGTAACTGCATTCAGCTTCTAAGTTATAAAATGAAAACATTAACAGGATTAGCACTGGATTTCGTGGTACTTTTCAGAATCAGAAATGCATGATACAGCAGAAAATGAAATGCAATAATTTGGTATCCATTGCTTCATAGTTTAATGAAAATCTGTCAGGGTAGATACTTAAAGAAGATATACAAGGCAGGTAAAGACATCATACATATAATACGCAAGAAAGATGAAGCTCTGTCAGAAAAAAATAAGAAAGAAGGTAAATTCTGTATTGTTTTTTCATCACAGAGGTGAGGGTATTTCCTCTTTGAAACTGTTTTTTTTTTATGAATGAGTATATAGTATTAATTAAACTGAAACTGTTGATAGAGGAATAAAAGATGACAGTAGTAATGTCAGCTTGTGAAAGAAAGCCAGGTAATGATCTGAATAACCATAGATCAGTCTGAGCTTAAAAGTGGGCAAAATGGTAGAAATGAGAGTTAAGTGTCACCTAAGGATGAATACATCATGGTATGAAGTATCAACACAGCTTTTGCAGAAGAAAGTCATTTCAGGCATATTTGTCAGAGTTCCCTGAAATACTAATAAGCATGTGAGAAAGTGAAAGGCTATTTGAATAATAGGCCATTCTTGGCTTTTCAGTATAATGTGCACAAACATTCAGTGATGACAGGGATGATTCTGCCATGGTAAGAAACAAAACACTGAAATAAATGGGCACTTTTCACAATTGTAGTGACTTTTCAAAGAAATAGTTTCAGGTCTTTATTGTAAAGTACAGATTTATATCTAAATCTGAAAATTATATGGGAAACGATGCAACATAGCTTGCTAAGAATACAAAATAATGCAGAACAGTCAAAGCTGAAGGTATTAGAGCCTTATAATATTTGGATGATGCCTCAAAAAATAGAAGATACAGTGGCAGAATAGCTCAAAGGTGTAATACCAGGTAACATTTAAAAAAGAAATCACTCAATGCAATAATAAAAACAAAAAACAAAACAACAAAAAAACAACCCTGCATTTGAAGAAAAAGCTTCTCCTTTCTGTTTCCTAGTCATGAGTGAAATAATTTGTTCAACTTTTTTTCCTTTTCATAATACTATAGAAAGAAGTAATATTTCAAACAGAAAAAATAAATAAATTCACTTTCATTGATACAAACGGAAAAAAAAACAATTCAGAAGTTTCACTCTTTCTTAACACGATTAACATGATCTGACTGGAATCACATGGCAAGGTCAGAAGAGTTGCCTTACTTTTACAGCTAAGATAAGCCCATTTAAAAAAGAATATGTGCTTCTTCATTGTAATTGCATGTCATCAATTACTGGAGTACAGAGAGAATGTAACTATTATTTTAATTTTAATTTTAGTTTTTACTTAAGCAATAGCTTTAGCTAGACAGATACAGAATGGTGTAAAATATGACAGTTATGTAACAGCATGCTTTAAAGAAAATACTTGTAACTGGAGAAAATCTTACTTGGCTTAAATTTTAAATGGCAGTGAATGAATTGGTATGACAGTGTAAATGATAATCAGCTTATTTTCAGTATTAATATAGCATAAAGCCATTTCAAAGACATTATAAGAGGAAAATTTGAATGAGGATGGACTATTGTTTACTGTGCATGCACACTGAACACAGAGATGTACAATATAGCTTTAGCCTTCAAAGTTGCACAATCCTGGCATGCATCAGAAAGATCCAAAACACATGAGAATGCATGTGAAGATAAACAGACTTCAATGCCAGTCTACTCAGTTACTGAAGTACAGCCAAGGTGACGGCATGATCAATTGACTCTATGAGGAAAATAAATTACGTATTATTCAAAGCCTTGGTGATGAACAAAGCATTTTGCAAAAATAGGACTTGAATACTGGAGGTTTTTCCTCATGGCTGCCCAGACAGAAGGTACAGAGAAAGAAAAAATGGAGAGGAACACTCTGACCTTAGGATAGAGTAGGTGATCGTTTTATGCAAGCTACAAAAAACCTCTTCCTCTGACCTTGAGGTAGTGCATAGTGACTAATTAGTCTTCTCTGCTTTGACACCTACAGTTCACTGTCCTTGGGGCAAGCAATGTGTGGCCATTTATCTCTGTATTCTTCAGTAGCTTTAAAAATGAGATGATAAGACATATCTAGGTTCACAACTAATGTGGATATGGACTCAGGAATGTTTTACATTGTAAGATATATTAACATAATGTTAGTGTTTCAAAATCACCAGGGTATTCCATGATGTGAAAACATTCAGTGCAGCAAATGCTTGTCTGCATAATGCCCTTGAGCAATATATCCTACTATTCCTACAGGATAACCATTGCAAAAAGAGAATATAGTTCTTCCAGGAGGTAATGAAAAGTCAGACAAGATTTCATTTAGCAATTCCACCTGCAGACACTTATTTTGAAGTCTTTCACATGGTGTGAAATGATGTTGGTGTCAAGAATAATAAGACAGTTCTAAATATATCGAAAAAGGTCATGTAGGAAAACAGGCAGTGCTAATGGTATAGTCACATGTCTGGGGATATGAAAGTTTTGATAGTGATTTATTTTTGAGGGAGGCAAATATTACACAAACTGTTCAAGTACCAGTTTGAGGGTAAATACCACTTAGAAAGTTGCTAAAGGCAGTCTCATGATGGTGACATGAATGATACAGAGGTATTAATAGCAGGTCCTTGGGCCTTTTTTTATTACAAGTTGAAAATAAGCAAACACTTGAATTTCTGGTGTCTTACGAACTACCAAGTGACTGCTGTAATCCTTATAAAGCTGATATAGATCATTGCCTTGAGCTGCAGGATCTGTTAATAGAACACAGTAGAAGAGAATAATTTCATTCTTCTTACAACTTACACCCAACTTTTCATTCAAAATAAAATAAAAACCTTTGACTGCTTTAAGGATATTGTGTGCCCTTTATGTTTAAAGGTGAGGATATTCACTTGGATGAGCGGATTCAAAAAAGTTTATAGCCAACACTGAAAAATCTCAATCAAAATTTCTTCTATCTGCAGGTCAGGACCTTGAGGAAGCAGCCTGAGATAACATTTTCACCAGCATGGGAAACAATGCAATACAACAAAAAATGTTCTGACATGGGATGAGTTCACAATTACCTCTTTCTGAGTATATTTTTTGTCTCCACTCTGATCTATTTTTGCCAAGACACTTTCAGAAGACCTCTGAAAGTTACAGATAATATGTTTCCTGGCCAGAACTTTTTCTTTCAAATGAAGTAAAGCAAAAGTTCTCTATCACATGAACTCATATTTCAGACAGAAACAACTCTGAACGTGTTTATTAAGAGCAGGTGATTATACCTTCATTCATTTCAATTCTGATTAATCAGGTCACTGAACTAATTTTGGGGCGTTGAGAAATAGAGCTATATAATTTTCTTATATTAATGTTTTCAAAATTATTTATGAAACATTCCTGATCATATGTGCTTGTGATTAGAAAAGTATCCTGTATTTATGGATGATGGGATAGCAACTTTATTCTCAGAACATCTCCTCAGGAGCTCAAGCTACCAAACAAGATCAACATACCCAGCTTCCTTGTTACCACGTACCATAATTCGAACTTAATTCATACATAATGTATTACTTGTGGATGCAGTTCTATTCTGTGAAAATGAAAGGTGAAAATTTTATGAACTATTCAGTGATCTTTTCTCTGATCTTCCAAAGCAGTTACACATTTCACTTGGTAGACTTAGTTTAAGATGATCAGTGTATCTAAGCTCAAGAAAAACTAAGTAGCCCATTCTGTGTTTGCCAGCTGGTTAACTGCAGTCTTAAGAGAAAAACCAACATTAAATCAAAGCAAATGAATATGCTACCTGATTAAAGAAACACATTCATGAAATTGTTTAAAACTACCATAGTTTTCAATAATTTAAGATAGGAACAAGATTGTGCAGGTATTTTCCTTAAGGCAATTAAATAAATTACTGAGCTATCTCACTTTCTCTCTTCAAGGACAATCAAGAATGAGAATTACAGCTAAGACAATGTCCATGAATGGTCCAGTGACAATTAAAGGAAGTTTCAGAATTTATCAACGAAACTTATACTGTTTTAAGTAAAAAGCTAGGAATAACGGAAATACTTAAATGAACAAAAAATAAACTAAAATGCACTAACAAAGGAACAATTCATTTCACTTTCCTATGTTTTTCAGAACATGCATTATAAGCATCCTAAGATTTTCTTCAAAGTTGAAAACATTTTGTGACCTTACAGTTAGGAATGACCAGCTTATTCCTGAGTAGTTTTACAAAAGCAGATTAACAAATTACATTAACAATTCCTTGTAGGTTGGACACCTGAATCCACAAACCAAAAAATATTATAGAAAGAATAAACTATGTCTCAAGGTTTTCCAGTGAGTGTGCTTATACAGACAAATGAGACAACTCAATTCCTCCACTTGTAGGTAGACAGAAACTTCTTGGCAATAATAAGGAATGAGGAAACATGTCTCTGCATCTATGAGACACAAGTTTCTAATATCTAAAGAAATCATCTGCCATGCACATTTCATGTTCAATCACTCACATATAGATCTAATTTTTCACTTAATTTCACTACATTTTCAATACATTTTGTTTCAGTTTCAGTAGATTTTCAGTCAGTAAAAATTCAGTACCCTATTTCCAGCTGGACTGCAGTAGTTGCAAAAATCATTTTGTTCTATGGGATATGGTGAGGTGAAACATACTAGAACTGCTTTAACTTCTACTGTTCATGAACCACTGCATAGCAGTTCTGTCATCCAAATGCCCTTCTCTTTCCATGACTAACGTAGCAGCTGAGTGCACACCGGCAATCAGTGAGTGGGCTGTCTCAAAGATTCTACAACATTTTAGGTTACAGGTTATTAGGATTACTTCAGTGGAAAATGATAATATTTTACTGCAAAGATCTCTCCACCATATAAAGCCTCTACCATAATCAAAAAAAGGATGTATCAAACCAATCAAATATAGATCTAACAAAAAGACATACTGTCATTTAAAAATCACACCTATTGACAATCCTTTTTTTTTCTGTAGGCCTTTAGCAATGAGTATTAACTTCCAGTGACATTTCTGTGCCTTGACATAATTGGTAAATCAGACTAAAATTTAAATATCTTTGGTTTGTATTTAAAAAGAAAAAAAAATTGCTCATTTTTTCCCAATAGTATTTCATTAATTGGATTTTCAGCTTGCTGCACAAAGCCAAAGAAAGATATTTTTCTAGTATCATCTCATGGCACACTATATAAATTCTGCACAGTTTCAAGCAATAAAGTTCTCTTTTTTGTAATGTGTATCTTTTTCCATTTCAGATTTTTCTGCTCTTAGATGAGCTTCAGCAGTACTTTCCTACAGATACATCAGCCTTACAGGATATGAGAGATTTGACTTTTTTCAATCAGAAGCAAAAGGAAGTTGGAAGAAGGCAACAAATATAAAAAAGGAGTGAAAATGTATACTTTAAAATTATGTTTATTTATTATTATATTTATTAT
>VXAB01009842.1:0-36503 GCA_013399175.1 Odontophorus gujanensis | reverse complement strand
CCGCTGGATTTTGCTAAGGGCAGGAGCGCGTTTTCAAGGTGTTTTCAGAAGAAGAGTAAAACTTGGGCCCTGCTGTCGGGTGACGCTAATAGAAGACACCCGGGGGCGTAAAGAGGGTCAGAGAGGGACCGGCTAAAGGGAGAAATGCTATCCCCGTGCCGCCGCTGGTCTTTGGCTCTGTGGGGAAACAGTAGCGCACCATCGCATTGCAGTTCCGCTCTGATCACAGCGATGAATGTAAGGGCAGTGCAGTGCACCTACGCCGCGCTAAGGGGCTCAGAATTAGCACCTGCGTTTCGTGCCTCCTGCTAACAGGTTGTGAATGGAAAGCCCGGAATGTAAAAAAAGAAATAATGCTAAAAATCCAATCACTCGGACATCCTGTAAGCTAATAAGAGCACGTGAAGGCAGCAGGCTTAGTGCTTCACAGTAATTAATTTGACAGCAAAGAGCTAACAAGAAAACAACAGCAGAGCAGAGGTGAGTGGTGCGTAGAGGTCACTGTCACACGAGAGCTGAGGGTAAACCTGGCCATTTTGGCCGATCCCTGCTGCCCACTGCTTTGCCTTTTTCCTCCTCTTTCAGCAAACTACAGGCATCTTGCGTATTCAGACCTTGGGAAGATGCATCTTCTCCAGCAGCTGCCAACAAACGAACGTACTGACTAACCTCTCCTTATTGACAGTGCGTCCAGGGTTCACTCTGAGTCTCCTTGCCACAGCAATGAGGGCAGCAGGGTTGGTTCTGCACTTCCCTCAGAGGGCACGGCTCAGAGATGGAGCCATAGTGCTCTGTTCATTTTCAGTCCTCGGTTTTCTCCCTTGGGCACAGACCTGTTGCTGGCACACTGCAGCTGAAGGAACAGCAAGGAGGTGATAGCTTCGCACCCCCACCTCCCCCCCCGTCCTCTGTTTGCTCTGAGCTCATCTGCATGAGGCTCTGCGTTCACACGCACCTCTCTAACCGGCTGCTCACCATCTGACTCAGGGTCACGAGTCTCCATGCGTTAAATGCAGGAGGAGCCGGGAAGAAAAAGGGCCGGGATGTGCGCCGGCTGAGCAGCACCACACAGCCAGGATGCTGCTGTGCAAGGTGCAGCACTGCGGGCATTTCCTGCAGAAATGTTCAGGTCTCCCAGCTGGAGTCTGATGCTCATTAAAGCTGCTGGTGTAATGAGATGGGGATGCACCCCGTGCCTCATCCTGTGCAAAGCAGTGTGCTTCAGCGCACTACACTGCTCCAGTTCTTCTCACAGCCCTTTGCTGTCTTCCCAGGGCAGACAGTGCAGATGCTGCTCTGGGGGCAGCTCTGTGTCCCCGGGAGCAGAAGGATGCTCTGAAGCAGAGGACGGGGCCAGGGCAGCTCCCCCCAGGCTGTATCTTCACACTGCCGTCAGTGGGGTTGTAACAATTTGCTTGGGCAAAGCTCTAACCCCCACTGTGGTTGCTCCAGCACCTTTTGTGCTCTTAAACCAGCAGCAACGTCTGTTAGGTAACCTTTCTAATCCCTCTGAGGAAGGATTTTCTTTACCGATGTCTGAACTGCCTAAAGCTTCATATGTAAGAGGCCTGGTTTGCACTATGAACGCTTCCCCTTTGATACCAGCAAGCGCCAGTTCTACTACCATAGGCATCTTTTTCTGCAGGCATTTCCCCAAATAACATAGGCTGTACTGGCAAAAACACTTTTTCTGCTCTTCTGGTTGCATCTACACAGGGGGAGTTGCACGTAGTGGAGTGCAATCTGTTTGAAATGGCTCTTCAGAAGAGCACTGCTATCCTGCAGGAGTTTCAGGGGTAGGCCTTGGAACATGCACTGCTGCCCCATGTCTGGAAGAGCTCTATGCAGGGTGGCTGCTGTCATCATGCTTTAACTGCAGAAAGACATGGTCACAGGGCTGTGAGGGCAGTGCTCCTTCTGAGATTTGGTTGGAAAGGACCACTAAAATCACTCAGTCCAACCGTCAGCCCATCCCCACCACGCCCACTAACCTCATCCCTATGTGTCACATCTACAAAGTTGTTGAACTCTTCCAGGGATGGTGACTGGCCCCAATACTGACCCCTGAGGAACACCAGTAGTGACCAGTCGCCAGCTGGATTTAACTTCAGTCACTCAATGCTTTTAAAACAACAAAAAAATAAAAAAGTAATTATAATTAAAACAAAAACAAAAACGGAAGTTTCAGAAGCAGCTTGGATTTGTAGAAGGAGAAGTCCTATTGGAAATCAAATAGGTAAATACCATTCTGAAAGGACCAGAATGTTTTCTGAGCTGGCAAAGGCAGACCTAACTCATGGGAAGAAAATAGCAAGAGGTTCCCTGGGTTCCCTGCACTCCTTTAAGAGCAAACATGTCTGGAAGAGCACCTAATACAGACCAGCCTAGGTGTCAGGCAATGAGGGGGCATGAAGGATGGAGGGAAAACAGGTGGATCCGACAGCCCCAACCCATCCTGCTGCCTGGCCCCATTACTTGTGATGCCTCAGGGCAGCATCCTGGGCCTCTTCTCCACCACTCATGAAGGTTTGGATCCACACTCTTGCCCTGCAAAGCACAGGTCCTTGTCCTACAGCATCCTTACAGCAGAAGGATGGCTCCAGCATCCAAAGGAGAAGGACCAAACACCATCAGGTGGATACCCCCTACGGCATTCGGACTGTATCCGCAGCTCCAGGACAGACCAAGAGCACTCCTGTTTTCCTCACACGCTTTGTCCTCAGCAGCCCAAAGCTGTACTCTTATAGCCAAGTAGTGACTTCCTCTGAAGTTGCTTGTATTGACCTAAATAGGTTGGGGCGGGTGAGGACACACAGATGAGATGAAAAGCCATGCTGGTTGCCCAACAAAGAAGTGTCTGCTTTGTGGTGAGCGCTTTTAACATATAAGCACTTTTAACATATTGTTAAAGAACACGATTTTCATGTTTAAGTTCACACCAAAGGCCTCGCAAAGGAGCAGAGAGGGTGAAAATAAAATCTGCATTTAAGTGGTAAACAAAACAGTTAAAATGTCTCATAATGTGAGCACTGTACGCTGAGGCAGTGCATTTCAAAGGCGGCCGGCGTATTTCGTCCATGCACCCAGCTGCAATACATAGAGCAGGTGAGGGACGTGAACACCAGGACAGAGCAGTGCTAACATCAGAGAGCAGGGACAGGATGGAGAGGCTTTGCACTGATTTTAAACAGAGCTCAGAAGCAAAAGGAGGCTGGCACTTTGCAGTGCTGTGGGAGGTGGGGTACAGAATTTCCAGCCACTTCCTGGAGGACCAGGAATGGCACCTGGCAAGCACCAAGCACAACTCGAAGGAAGCCAGCACTCAGGCTGATTTCCTTCTCTGCACCCCATTTTCACAAGCTCTACACTGAAGACACTAGCATTCAACCCTTGTACACTGCTTTAAAACCAAGAAGGGAGAATCAGCGTACAAGAATTCATCTTGTTCAGAGTGACGCTAACAGCACGGCCACGGTACTGTCTGTCTAAAGTCATTTTCGGTCTATTCACACTTACTGTGCCAGAGTTTGTTTTCTGGGTGCTTTTTGTTGCACCAAACCCAAACATACCCATGCAGTGTGGCTATTTAGTGGGCATGGTGGGGATGGGCTGATGGTTGGACAAGGTGTTCTGGGCAGTCTTTTCCAACCTTCATGATTCTATGACACTCTCACATTTGCCCTTTGGTGGTGCTGAGCGGCACGGCTGAGGGATGGTGCTCAGGAGGTCAGGCTGATGGTTGGTCTCAATCATCTTGAAGGTCTTTTCCAACCTACACATTTCTGATTCTTCCAGAAAGCCCTGAAATCAAACACCGTGGCCCGGGCTGTTACTCTCAGACCACTGAGATGTTCCTCAAAGATGTTGTAAGAACATGGGAGCTTCCCAACCCCACTGTTCACAAGCAGGTTTTGTTCTGTTGCCTCCCTCACCCCAATCTCCTCAGCAATGAACTTCTCCACAGCCCTTTGCCATTTCTGAGCAACATTTGTTGCTGTGGTTTCAGTCCTGACTGCGTTATTAAGGATAAATCACAGTATGTTGAAATATTACTATGAAATACACTATACAAGGGTAAGCCCTGCTCTGAAGACTGCAAGAGCAGGAGCGAATGGATCACATTAAGCGGAAATTAGGCCCACAAGACAGGCACAGATACTGAGACATAAGGAGGGTGAAAAGAAGCAACAGGAAAGTGTATTGTTTTAGGGTTTTTTCTGCTTAAAAGATGTGAGAGAGGGCCTAGGGGAGGGGAATGCATGAAAAAGAAAAGGATGAGCTTTTTTTTTTTTTTTTGGCTACTCCAGGTGGGGTTTTCCTCTGTTTAAATGCTGAAGGACAGAAAGATTTTAAATTAAAATCTTAATAAATATAGCCCTGAGGCTAGTAACATTATTACAACCAAGATGATTACAGCAACCAAGCCACAAAAGAAATATATATATATATATATATTTGAAGCATAATAAGCCTCAATATTTAGTCAGGAGAAAACTAGGCAGCTAACTGACTTCCAAACTAGATAACTTTGCATTCCGCTGTGCTGAAAGGATAAACCAACACCATGCATATTCTGCAGGGCTTGGTTTTGCTCCTGTGCAGGATAGCATTATTACTGCTTCTATTTAAATACATATATAATGTAAAATGTAATGTATATATATGAATGACAATTGCTCGGATCACGTGTGTGAGGGCTGGTAGGAGAGAAGGCCAAGTTTGCAATCTGCAGTAGGAGATAGGGAGATTATTTGGTACCTTCCTTGTGAGAGAGCAGCCTGGGTCCTCTAGCTTGCTCCAGTGAATGAGGCATGTTCTCCTTGAGATAGGCCTCCTTTCAGCTGATTCTAGGCTGAAGACAAGGTACCACAATTTGTTTGCATGTTGGTTTTTTGTTTGTTTTAATTATGGGAATATTTTAATAAAGGATACAGGGAGGCAAAGGAAAGGATACAAGCTGATAAAGATGATTAAATCATAGAGCGACTGCAGAGTGGGTCATGAAGTGTTATAATCCCCAACTCCCCTCTGCTTTCTGCCTCAATGTGTTAATGCATCACACTTTAGTACAGTGACACTTTCAGCCCTAGGTGGAAATTCACACATGATGAAGAGGTGGAGGAGGATTTCCAGATGGTCAGACCTTGGGGAGTGCGAAAAGGTGGGGGGAAGGAAGGGAGAAACTGCTGAAGGAAATCGGACTTTGGTCACATCAGTAATTTCCAGCTGAAAATGGAATATTAAAAAAAATAAAAATAAAAAAACCCACAACCAATGATCCCACACCAGAGCCAGGTGCATTCAGGTTTGGATGTTGTACATAAAAGTTCCTCACCACTGCTGGTCATGAAAGATCCCTTGAAACCACTGTCATGTTTGTGGGTAACGGTGAAAGGTGTGAGCTTCATTTCCTAGGGCAAGTATCAGTGAGGGTACCAACAGCATCCCAACATAAACCCAATTAGTTATTTCATTCTCCATATCTCCTCCTTACTAGAGGCAAGTGGTACTTGCTCTGAATCATGCAACCCTCCCCCCAGTAGAGATGCATTTGGCTGCTGCATGTCCCCAGGGCCCTCTCCTGCAGGCCCACAGTTCCAAGAGCAGCAGAGGGCACTGAGACAGCAAACATAAGCTCATGGGTCACCATCACACCCTCAAACATATGCTTTTGGGAAAGCATAAGGCAGCAGCTGCTATCACACAGCTGGATTGCTCTAGGAAGACCTCATTTACTGCAGCCTTTCAAGGGAAACGGGAAAGCAGTCATGGTGCAGAGTTCAGAGGTCTGCTCTTCCCGGATAAGAGGTGCTAGTGTTGTGTGAGGAATTAGCACTGGGTGGTATCTTGCACAGGCACAGCTCTCCCCAGCTGTCAGGGGATCTTGAAGGTGGTCACTTACTTCAGCAACCATACTTCAGAGAAGAGAGTTCTCCTTGAAACGGCATAAAACGGAAAGAGGATATAGGACAGCTCCAAGCCCATTTCTAAGGGCTCTCCTTCACTTCTGTGGTATTCCTGAATCAGAGCACTTCCTCTACCACAAACTAGATGCTGAAGATGCCAGCGGCACAGAGCCGTGATGGCAAACACTATTTTATTCAATAGCACCAGTATGAGTGCATCTCCTGGATGGTAACAAATTAAATGGACCAGAGCCTGGCAAATGACTTGGACAAATGTCACGAGAAATGAGGTGGCTGCACACTGTTTGCACTTCAGGGAAGTGTTTGTTTAATGTCCACTCCCTGACACTCCCAGTACAAACCACATTGTGCACACAGGTCAGGAAAACAGAAGAGAACACAAGTGCTTAGCCCACATGCAATACCTGTAAAATCTGTGCTCTTAAATGGGTGGAGGTATTCAGCATCAGTTAATTGAATTTACAGGTCAAAATCACAGATGTTACAGCAAGAGATGAAGGAACATCAAACACCTGGTGTAGTAGTGATTCCCATGGGGATATATCTGGGATGTTGAGGTGGTGGTCCCAGGCCTCAGCAGGGGGCCTGCAGCCTTTGAATCTCGGAAGCCTGGTATGGATGTTGCAAGCTATAAGCATCTCTTTAAGCATCTCACCGTGACTGAATGAGCAGCTCTGAATCTTTTCCCTGATGGACTCAGCACAGCAGGTGCTTTCAGTCTGCCCACCTTCCAGATCAGGTGTCCAAAAACACAGCAGTAAATAAGATCTTTTTTTCTTCCCTTCTTCTAGAAGAGCTCAAGGTGGGTGGAGAGTACAGCAGCAGGCTATTTTTGATCATACCTTCATTTATTCAGGAGACCAACAGTTCCCTAGGGGGGCTCAGTCCTGCCCCCCTGCCTGACAGGAGTGCAGGAAGGAGCAGCCATGGTGTGGTACATAAACAGGGGTGCTCAGAACCTCCTGCTTGGTCAGTGCGGGCACCAGGGGCACAGGATGCCAACAGCAGTGCTCCAGGCAAACTGCTCCAAAGGGCACAAGTCCAGGCCTCCTGCTTCCCACCCTGCCAGCCAAAACATCCGCTGGTACCTCATCCTCAGAGGAGGATGGCAGGCTGCTCCCTGGTGAGCACACTGCTGGGCAAGGAGATATACTGGTTCCCCCCAGGAGCGGGGAATGGAGCCATGTGAAATACCCCACGCCTGGCCCTTGCCTCTCAAGCAAGGAGTGTGGTGTACACAGAACAGAGCAGTACTGCCAACCAACCTGCTTTTCTCTGACAAGAACGGACCCACACTCTGTTCCTGGAAGAAAGCCAGGAGCTGAAATTGTGATGCCCAAGGAATGCTCAACCCCTCCAGCAAGGCAGGTTGAAGAGGCCATGTTTTCCAGTGCCTGCTCCAGTAGCAAGTCAGTGCTAGTGGGCATAAGTGGCTGTCATTTTGAGAGGGTGCATGGCCCAGGCAGCCCTACCACAGAAAGCAGGGTTTTGGCATTTGTGGTGACTATTAAGAATAGGACTGCAGTACCACACAAGCTCCCAAGCCTATTAAGTTTGCTTCCTTAACACTGGAAGATGGTGTTCCCTCACACCAAACCAACAGCCAATTGCTGTGCTGGCAGCCCCCAGAGCAAGAGCAGGTAGAGCTACCCCAGAGCCCAAACCATTGCAGATCACATAATGTACAGGCTGCTTTGAGAAGGCTTCACAGCAAAGCAGGGGTCACCAGCTCAAGGATTGCATGCTGGTAGGTGGTGGTCTTCCCCATCTCTAACAGGGCATTAAGCTGCACGATTGTTACTGTAGCCAAACCGGTCCCACTATTACCTAGACAAGTTACAGGACTGAATTTGTTCTGTTTTTATAGTGGCTAATAAAATATACAGGTGTAAGGTTGGATTTAGACAAAGCAAACATGCAACTATGTATTAAGGATTGAAAGCAAACAAGTGATTGATAGTTTACAGAGATCATTCTTGCAGCAAAAGTACAATAGCTGAATAGAAGAGTCAGTGGGTAGAGAAGCAGAGTATTTGCTCGTAGTGAGATGGCAGTTATGAACCAGCACAGAACAAGGGAGGAATAAGCAGGTCCTTATCCTTTCTGCTCTTTGAAAGGGTAGATTTCCACACCAGCCACAGTCCCAGAGCAAAGCTGCCACCTCCTGCAGGCCTCCAGCTCAGGCCTCTCAGGCACTGGGAACAGCTCAGAACTGCCCTAGCAACAGAAGAATATTCCTTATGACAGTGCTTCAACTTCTGGGGAAGTCTGCTTGTGAACCTTTAACACACACAGCCAACCCTGAAAAAATCTGGAGCAGAGGCTTGGTGACCAATTACAAGTTACACGCTTTGGCTTCTCACAATTACCAAGGTTGAAAGCCATCTACCACCAGCACACTAAACCATGTCCCTTTGTACAATCTCACACAGCCAAAGAGGCAGTGTGAAGAATAAGTCAACCTTGTGCACAACAAGGACAACTCCCTTGAATTTCTAAGTTCAGGAGAGATCCTCATAGGTATGCTTACCACAAGTCCTAGTCAGACCTTCTAAAAAGGAAATTAGGAAGAACAGAAAGTAGAACGTGCATCCCTTCATCACGGACTCCCTTTTCAAGTGCTTCAAGTCTATTTAATACCTTGCATTTCACTGGATTTGTGTCTCATGGTGAAAAACTATTCCCTCTGGAGCCTATTTCCCTTTTTCTTTCCAAAAAAGAAGAACAAAAGATAAGTTTTAACTTGGTGTTGATGCAATATTCACCCCACCCAGAACAGTGTAACCAACTTTGAAAGCTCATGTAAAAAACATGAAGAGTAATTTTTTACTTAGCTCTTGTTATGAACAATTCAGAGATAAGAAACAAGGCAAGACACGTCTCAGCTGCAAGTGTGAACATGATCTCAACGCTGCAACATTTTCCTTGCCCAGCTAGAGATGGGTTGGCAGCATGAGGTAAATGAAGGTAGGTTACAGGTGACAAAAATGTAAAAAGCCTGTTATTAAGCTAGGTGTAAGCAGTCCTGAGGCTTCATTAGGGCCAGGGAACTCAGCCCTGGACATTGCACCTGCTTGATTGTTCTCTGAAAATTAACATTAAAGGAATGCTCTAAAGTTGAAGCTAAGTTGGAGAGGATTCAGATGCACCTCTCCCTGCCCTCTGACAAGGCAGTGGCTGCAAAGAGGTGACATGGCACAAGTCACATTCCTTTTCCTTCAGGATGGAGGCAAAATCCTACTCACCACCGGTTTCCCCAAAGCGCAGAGGGCACATCATCTGCTGTCCTCCAACCGCAGCTGCAGAAGATGAGGGAACTGCAGAACTGCAGCACATTAAGAGGTGCATTTGAGCACTGACCTATTTTTGTTCATCTGCCATGGGAGAGACGTGTGGAAACATTGTGGTTTGATGCGTTTGATTAAAAATATGCTAATGAATAAAGAAAATTAAGTGCATCCCTTGGGCTCCTGGCACGTCGCCAAGGCAGGCACCGGGACCACCAACAGGGGGTCCTTATGCTTCACCTTTCACGAGCCTTCAGCTTCCAACTGCAGAGGATGACGACCTCGGAAACAGGGCTTAAGGTTGAATGTTGTGTGCCCTGCCTCCAGCCCTCTCAAAATGCCAGAATATTTGGAAGATTTATGCCCCAGGTGCTGGATTCAGCAAGCATAAGAACATCTTTGTTTGCACTGAAAAAAAATACTTCTAGCATCGCTGTTTGCAGAAAGCAAGCTTGCAGACACGAAGCAAGTGCACCCAAAAGGCTGGGAAACAAAAGACCGTGAAAGAGAACTCCAAGTTCATTTTCTAAAGCATCTTATTATTTTTAAACTAAGTGTCATTTTGGAGACCTGACTTATGGTTTCCAAGCCCCTGAGGCAAAGCTGCAAGTGTGGCCTTCGTTCCCATGTAGGAAAAGCTCTGTCTGCCCTCCTCTCTCCAGGCTGCTCAGGGGAGGGGAAAACTATAAAAGGAAAACAACACAACCAGGCACAGTGTTACCCTCTTCTCCACAAGTGTTTACTGTGCTACCATCACCACTCACATGGATTTACTCGAGGTATCACAAAGATCCAACCTGACCACAGGAATAGGCAGATCACTACCTACTTCTGAGGTAGGAAGCAGCTCTCTTCAATGAAGTCTGAGATGTCCAGCTCTCTCAGCACTACTAATCCTTCTGTGGGTAGTTCTTCCCAAAAATTTGAGTCACTCTCCATTGTACTACAGCCAGAGCTGGAACTGGGCAGCTCACAGTGCTTGGGAAACAAGCACCCATCATCTGGTGGCACCACTCAGCACCTAGTTGGAGTAGAGTCACCAGGAGTGAAAGAAAAGGAAAGAAGGGCTCACGACTAGTTAAGCTATCTCAACCCAAGTAGAATAAAAAAGATTTGAAACCTTAGAAGTAAAGATGAAATTCCACAGACAAAGAATAAGGCCTGTCTATGAAGAAATAAAACCTGAGTCCCAGGAATGGGATAGGTTTTCCCCCACAGCCATGCCTAGGCTGCTAGCTAGAAGAGTTGCTGCATTTAAAACCACTTAGTGCACCCTGAAGGCATCTGTTCAGCAACCAAGTGGGTCTTGGTTTTCATAGCTCCACCTCCCAAGCAGGAAGCAAAGTTCAAACTTCAGAACGCTTCCATTCTGGACAAAAATCATTTTGTCAGGTTTGCATCCAACTTGGATCATTTACCTCAGGTTTTCCTTCAACACTGCTAGAACTGATGAGCCAGACAAACTTCCAGGAGTGAAAGCACAGGTTGTCATAGGCAACGTTGCCATGATGGTTTTCATTTAGAAGACAGAATTCAGTTATTTTTAAGATAATTACTCCTTCCCCCAGTCCACAGTTGTTTTCCTTGTTTACATGTATAGCAGTGTAATGGCATCGTTTTGTGGGAAGGATAATCATGTTACAGAGCACTCAGAGACCACAGGTTGAGAAACACATCTAAACAGCAAGTTCAGTTTGTTGTATGTATTTTCCTTACAAATAAAAAACAGCACCATTAGGCAGTAGGGAGTTACTTTCCTTGTCTCTCACTGCTACATGTATGTACAAGTTTGTCCTTAAATTTGAGTATTTGGCCTATGAAGCCAGCACGCATAAAGCCTCTGATAGCCTGAACGCTAGACTTTAAAAACAAACTATAAACTCTGATTATATCAAAAACACGATTCTGCCTCAAAGCCAAATAACAAAGCTCATTGAAGGGAACTTACTGTAAACTCTGAAAATTAATCAGCCTTAACTGGAAGGCAACTGCAGAGCACATGGTCTCAGTCATAGCTCTGCATTTTACCTCCAGAACCTTTGAAACTGCAAGGCTTCGGAAGCCATTTGCTAGCATTTCCCCCATAGAACCCATTCCCACAGCAGGCACCGAGTAGCTTGCAGTTGGGAGGGGAAACCAGGGGACATCAGATGAAATACTTCTTTCCTGATATCCCCATCTCCAAACTGAGGTTTTATACTGAGAAGAAAAAAACCATCTTCACTTCACAAAGCACTTGCTTTCTATGTCCAAGTACTGCATAGCCACCTGGAACTACACCTATTCTTTTCTGGCATACAAATCAGCACTCAGTAAGCAGAACAAACGAACACTTGCAATGCAAGCAGGTTTAATGCCATAGAAATCACAAAGCCACTATCCTTGTGAGAAGTCGGATGTCCTGTTGCACACTAGAATGCAAGAGTCAGCTTTTCGTATTTGCATACAAAAGGAAAGCTTTAACTTAGAGTAAGGCCTCCTACTGCTCGAAATAGTCATACGGCAAAAGATTCTATATGTTCAAATCCCTGCAAATTAACTCAGGTAGCAGATTAATAGCAGCTACACGCATTCCCGTCTGAGCACGCCTATCAGCCGCGGTGAGCTGCTAACTCTGAAAGCCACAAGATGGAGCCAGCAGTTCTCAGGAAGAGATGCCTGTGCCACCCATGAGCTGGGAGAGCACTCAGCACACGGAAAAAAACCACGCTAGTTAACTGCTCTCGTTAAGGAAGAGCACAGGCAGCTTGACATCAGCCTTTGTGCTTACCTATGTGCAGTCACTCAACAGTTTCACACTGCTTTAACTTGAGGAAGGCCACCTCCTTATGAGCACAAAGAGCTCCTACCTGACAGGTCTCATCCTGGGCTGCAGGTACAGCAAGGCAGTAGTGTCCAGAAGCCTCTCCTGCCTCCTGTGAATCTTCATGTTATCCCTTCTCCTCTGAAGAGTATTTTAAAAATAGACTTAATTGGAAAGGAGAGATACATAAAGCCACACCAATACAAAACAGAGGGCAAGCACTACATAATCTTGCTTACATGGTGCTTGTGTAAACAGCTGTAATCCTTGTACAGAAGTCAAAGGAATGTTCCACTTCCAACTTACAGAGCCATGTCAACAGAAACTGCATCCATCAGTAGATTCACTGTAAAACCCTTTCAGCATTAAGTGGCATGACAGCACAGTGAGCCTGCCCCAAACCATTCTGCTTATGAGGCAACTCAGCTGAAGCTTGTTACAAACCAACAGAAGTCTCACACTCAGACTAGGTACCAACTCCTCTACACAACACTTTGTTCATCAGGACTGAGGAAGGTGGAAAAGAATTGTTTACAGTTAATGCAAGCTGTCTGATCTAGTGGAGCTGCATAAAGTGAGCTATGAAGGTGAACACACTATTGCAGCAATTATGTTCTGAAACATACATAAGCTATTTCACCAGCACTGACATGAGAGTCCTCAGTCACTTCTTCCTTCCCTCCTTCCTCACAGTCTATATTACAGCCACACTACAGTTTTTATTCAAAAAAAGGTTCCAGAAACTGAACATCGATGGTTGTTTGTTTTGAGAATTTAAGAATTAAATTTACAGTAAAAATCACAAACAAATCTTGTGCCTATCTTTATTATCATCAGTAACACAAATCAGTTGTATTAGCATGATAACAAAGTGACCTTTTATAGACATTAGAAATGTTTGTGCACATTTGAGACAAAGCTCTAAAGCTAAGTAAGAAGAGCTTGCAACATATAGTATAACATACATGGCTTCAAGGCAGTCTTATTAAATCTTGCCATCACAATCACTTCCTCTTTGCTAANAGCACTCAGCACACGGAAAAAAACCACGCTAGTTAACTGCTCTCGTTAAGGAAGAGCACAGGCAGCTTGACATCAGCCTTTGTGCTTACCTATGTGCAGTCACTCAACAGTTTCACACTGCTTTAACTTGAGGAAGGCCACCTCCTTATGAGCACAAAGAGCTCCTACCTGACAGGTCTCATCCTGGGCTGCAGGTACAGCAAGGCAGTAGTGTCCAGAAGCCTCTCCTGCCTCCTGTGAATCTTCATGTTATCCCTTCTCCTCTGAAGAGTATTTTAAAAATAGACTTAATTGGAAAGGAGAGATACATAAAGCCACACCAATACAAAACAGAGGGCAAGCACTACATAATCTTGCTTACATGGTGCTTGTGTAAACAGCTGTAATCCTTGTACAGAAGTCAAAGGAATGTTCCACTTCCAACTTACAGAGCCATGTCAACAGAAACTGCATCCATCAGTAGATTCACTGTAAAACCCTTTCAGCATTAAGTGGCATGACAGCACAGTGAGCCTGCCCCAAACCATTCTGCTTATGAGGCAACTCAGCTGAAGCTTGTTACAAACCAACAGAAGTCTCACACTCAGACTAGGTACCAACTCCTCTACACAACACTTTGTTCATCAGGACTGAGGAAGGTGGAAAAGAATTGTTTACAGTTAATGCAAGCTGTCTGATCTAGTGGAGCTGCATAAAGTGAGCTATGAAGGTGAACACACTATTGCAGCAATTATGTTCTGAAACATACATAAGCTATTTCACCAGCACTGACATGAGAGTCCTCAGTCACTTCTTCCTTCCCTCCTTCCTCACAGTCTATATTACAGCCACACTACAGTTTTTATTCAAAAAAAGGTTCCAGAAACTGAACATCGATGGTTGTTTGTTTTGAGAATTTAAGAATTAAATTTACAGTAAAAATCACAAACAAATCTTGTGCCTATCTTTATTATCATCAGTAACACAAATCAGTTGTATTAGCATGATAACAAAGTGACCTTTTATAGACATTAGAAATGTTTGTGCACATTTGAGACAAAGCTCTAAAGCTAAGTAAGAAGAGCTTGCAACATATAGTATAACATACATGGCTTCAAGGCAGTCTTATTAAATCTTGCCATCACAATCACTTCCTCTTTGCTAAACCTCTCTCTTGGTGTTAGAGATAACACCTTCCCCTCCCAAGAAGAACACCTGCCATTCCCATGAAGTGTGGAGACCATGGTGAAAAAAAAATCAGGTTTTTTGTTGTTGTTCTTCCTTCATTTTCCCAACTATAAAGTTAACAGGAGGTGAACATAGCAACATATGTTTATAGCAATTAAAGAAAACTTCTGTCTACATAAGCTTTGCTTTAAGTGAGATGAATTGATAAACAGCATCTTCTTTCTGAAGAATAATTGATAGACCTGTCAGCCCCAAGCACAGGATTAACACTTGGGAAAGTTTAAATATATATATATTCATGGTGAGTATTTACTCTGATGCATTCCTCCCCCACTGCATTCCAGATAGCAGCTTTGTGCCTGAGACCTAAAGTATTAGCCAGATAGGATTCAACAGGAACTTCGGACAAGTATTGAAGTCTTGCTGAAATTTAATACTCAGTGTGTGCACATCTTCCCTCATCAAGAAAAAGGTTTGTCTAGAAACTGCAGTACAGGAGCATTGGTCTGAAGACTGGAACACTTGAATACCCACACCTACACTGAATACAAGAGATCACACAGTGCAGTAAACAGTGCCCTGACTTTATTTCAAGCCTTTATTCAAGAAAAACATTTAGCTGTGCACTTACACTTAGGCAAGCAAGACTCACGTGACCTCCAGGCTCAAACATCCAGTTACTTCCCGACAGCCATGTTCTAGGAAGATTCAAGGGCAGATTACACTGACTAAGTGAAAACTTGGTCTTTAATTACCTAAGGTGCAAAGGCTGCTAGAATGTATCAGCTTCAGAGCCTTCAATTGTTAGCAGTGCTGTGTAACTGAGACAGGCAGCTACACACACAACTCTTGCCCAAGTCCTCCTTGTTCCACGTACCTGAGCTGTAAATATTCACTTAGATTAGAAGCCAAAAGATACCTTTGTTCTGTCCACAGGAATCCCCCAAATCCAAAGGAAGCATTTCTGTGCCACTTCCCATTCATTCCAGTCAACCCACCTGATACTGACATCCACTGATAAGACACCTGGAAGTAATTCAGGAACCCACACAGTGCATTGCCCAAGTTAGAAGAATATGCATTCAGGCACATCTACCATATGAGGTGGAAGCAACAGGATTCCAGCTCAGGAGAGCAGTTCCATCCACATTCTGGTGCAAGTCCAAGCTAGTTGCCCACTGTTACAAAGTAGTCACAGCACAGTAGCTGCCTTGTTTATCATGTTCTCAGCTGTAGCTAGGAAGTTAAACTGAAGCTTTTCAGAAGTACAGAAAAGGATACCGAAGAGCTGCTGCATTTAGCCTCCAGGCCTAGCATTTCTGGTAAAAGTGACAAGAACAGAGCACTGAAGAAACAGTACCAAGCTATGAAACAGCAAGCAGCTTCTTCCAAGCAAGCCTACCTAAGCACTAGGGCTATGTCTATTGAGAAAGTGATCTGATTGAAAACATGAAGTAAAAACTCCAGTGAGAGACTATTCTGAATAGGAGCTCATCTGTCCTATCAAATACTGTCAAGTATTTTATGATTAGAGAGGTCAAAGGTCAAAGCATGAAAGTCACTTGAGCTAACAGCTGAGGCACTCATTGTAAGCTTTGCTGAGTTCACTATTCATACAGCAAGGAAAGCTTAGTCAGTTTTGTTAGTCACATTTTACAATCCGCCTCAGAGGGGCTTGACCTAGGTAAGCTTGTAATGTGAACTCAGCCATTGTTTATCCTTTAGGTTAATTAAGGACTTAACCTTTAGGTCTCAACTAAAGCTAAACCTAAGAGAGTGGCCTGCCTCCAGAAGTGGACATTCATGTGCTGCAGATACAGCATGCACACAAAAACGGAGTCAGCTTAAGTTCAAGAGGAAGTTTTGTTAGAGGCTTTAGGTAGCTCCAAGTGTCCCATTGGGTGTTCACACTGCAGACACAGGTGGTGTAGGTGGTGTAGCTCATGCAGTTCTGTAAGCCATCAGGCTCCCAGCCTCTGCCTCAAACTACATTCAGTTGGCTTTGCAATACCAATTATATTTTTGAAAGTAGTATTTCCAGACTTTAACCATTCTTTTGTGCACAGAACATGAACAATGAATTAAACGTGACATGAAGATTACAGCACCTTTTATTTAGTACAGTTTCCCCAGTCCAATGAGTTGCCTGACAAGTTAAACTAGTTATGGAAGACAATGAGCGTGATAAATCCCTGTAAAACCTCAGACCAACAGAGGTTCAGATATCTAACATCTTTTTTTCCCCCCCCCAAAGTTCTGAGGTGGAATGCACAAGAGCAATCTAGTACATGTTAAAAACGGTTTTTCATCCTCAAATTACAATACTAAGTACTGAACAGTATTTGCTACCCCACCTCAAGAAACAGTATTTGTTAATTTCGTGCTGCAGTGTGCTTCATTGAACAACCACCCCGCATCATCTTCTCACCAACAGTACTTTAAGCATCTGGTTAAAAAGCAAGGTACAGTCACTACTTCAAGTCTGTCTACTCCTTCCAAAGAGAAGATATCCATAATTCATTGAGAGACTCCACAAACAGAAGAGACAGTTACATTCTACAACAGTGACAGAAGTATTTTTTGGCAACTGCACTTAGTTTAAACTGCATCAGAAAACAGTTCAGTCATCTGACAAGACCTGCTAAATACTGACTTCTCTTCCATCCCTAGGCTGGTTTTCCTTGATTAAAACACGACCACCACTGCATAACTGACAGCAAAACTCAACATGCATCTCCATGTGCTAGTTGCTACGCATCAGAAACAGTACTTATAAAATTAACAGTGAGTAACAGACATGGCAACTGCTTAACTTCATTCACTTTCTGCAACCACACAACTCACCAGCCAGAGAGGTAGCATGTATGCCTCACCTATCCCAAATCATATTGTGATGTGACCCATCCTTACTTGCTTTCATTTTCAGCAGGCAATGGATGCAGATGTTCCCACTTATCCAACACAATCACATGTTTTCCAATATAAACAAATTGATCAACACTGATTTCCACTGTTCCAGTACCAGGAAGGGGATGAATGACCACTGCAGAATGAGCATAACAGCCACAGTACATGGAAGAAATCCAGGATAGCACTCCTGGGAGACTGTGGCAACACTATTCCTTCTGAAGAAAAGCTGAGTCATTTTCTCACCCCGTAACACTAATTTAAGGGTGAGATGACAGACCATCGGGGAATGCCAGTATTTAAATACCTTTTCTGTATTACCTAAATAGGTCCAAATTGAGTCCATAGGGTTGATTCATGAATGCCATATTGATTAAACAGAACACAGAAGAAAGTTTGTTTTGAATTGACACAAGTGTCAGTTGCTATTTGAGTGCAGGAAGGAAACCAGCAAATTTCAATGTAACAACTCAGTAACCACTAACAGAAGATGGAGACAAACTGACTGGCTGTCAACTGGCTTTTCTGCAGTTTGCAACATTACCAAGGGCAAGAGTGAAAAAACTGTTTGAACCTGAACAGCTGTGCTTGTTAAGGCCAGTAGAGGTTCAAGAAACATTCTAAATGACATTAAATCAGGAAGTTAATACGAAAGAACTTTGTATAACCAAACAAAGTGATTGTAGCTCTGAAACTCAACAGTTCCTAGTTTTGAAAGACACTGGGAAGACAGACCATTCAGTTTAAGACAACATAGGTTTTGTTGGATACCAGAAATGGTTGCAAAGTTGTTTTCACATTTTGAAGGTATGATATGCAAAGCAAGAGATAAGGGAGTCGATACAGACTTCCTTTCATGAATCCAGCCCTATATCCTTAGTGGTATCTTATCCATGCCATTTGTAGATATATATATATAGAGTTCCCAAGCATCACAGTAAGCAACATCTTTCTTTAAAGCTTTTCTTGTTCTTTCCACTCTTCTTGCCGTTCTTGTCTTTGTTTTCAGACATCTTCTTTGCTCTGATTTCTCTCATTAAATCAAAGAATACCTAGAGGGAAAAAAAACAAAAAAAATTAAACAAGTTCCATCACCTGAAAACAGATATAGGCTACTGTAGTAGGCACAGAAGTGACATAGCACAAGGTACCCAGCAGCAGAATCAAATCTGGACACAGATCCCAGCAACAAACTCAACATGAGAATTACGGTACCTAAAGCAGTGGCAAGAAGCCAGACTGTTCCATGACTCTATCATAACTTCAATCATTCAGCAGCCCTGTTTTAAGAGCTTTTTGTTTAATATTGCTCTTGCACAGAAGTAGCATTCAGAGCTCAAGATAATATTTCTTTGTGCTTAGCAAGCACTACCCAGCAAATAACTTGCATTAAGTATTTAGTTCAGTCCCCCCTATGCAGTTACAAGCACACACCCTGCTGCACAATATTCTGCCTGTCTTTTTATAATTAAAAAGAGGTGCAGCATTCAGAGTGGCACTATCAAGCACAGAAAAATCCTGTTACATAGGTTCTCAGGAAGCCATTCTGATGCTTTCACCCAGAATCCTAGATGACTTAACCCATGCAGGTCTAATGGTTAACTAGATACTGTAAGATAGAATAGCTGTTTTGCAAAGAGTTACTAGGAAAAAACTGTAAAACAAGAACTTCATTTTTCCCTCATTATGTTTTAAACAGGGACCTATGAAGTCTGAGATACTTAAGGTTAAGTTATGATCAGGAATAGAATAACTTAACACTCAAAACTCTTACAGAAAGGTTTGATTCTGCTAGAACGTCAACACAGAGCCATCAGAATGGCTCACAGATGATCCCAGCAGACAAAACAATGTTTATACATAAGAAAAACACGTATCACAGAAATTAAACAGAAGACACAAATCAGTACAGTCTAGAAATACAGCTAAGTGTCATCCCAACTGATCAAAACCCTAGTTCAGTGATGCAAAAAATACCTGCTCCCCCCTCCCCCAGAGGTGGCCACAGGCAAAAGGAAGTCCAGATATTTTGTCACCTCACTACTTTTTTTTTTTTTACATCCAATAATCTTTTATACTCCCTAGTAAGACTCCATACCACAAGCAGTTCTTCCGTCAAGTTTAAGTTGCACTATTCAGTCCAGGGAACAGACTGAGCAGGGAACTAGATGTTAATAAACATGAATCAAACAGATGTGAGACAAATGGATGAGGCCAGGCTCCTGTCAGTGAGACACAGCAATAGGACAAGGAGCAGTGGTCTCAAATTTGAACATAGGACATTACATACAAACACATAGAAGAACATACTTACGGACAGTGGCAGAACACTACAACAGGCTGCCTAGAGAGGTTGTATAGACACCTTCCATTATGATAGTCAAGAGTCACGTGGATGCCTACTTGTGTGACCTATTGAAGGGAACCTGCTTTTGCAGGGGATTTGACTCCATCTCTTTACACCCCTTCTAACCTCTGCAATTCTGCGATTCTATATCCTCTACGAAGGTCTCACCTCTTCTGTACACTGCTTTAAATCAATAATGATAACTAAGCTTCTGCTAGGTAACATACAGACTGATTACATCTCCATTAGCACGCTAACAGACTAAAAGATCAAGAAACTGTCTATAACACCTTCACCTTTAAAGTTCAGCTAGCTGCAAGCATCCTTTGGCCATGGATAAAGCAGCTTACAATTTGTAACCTGATAACAAATGCACATTTCACTCAACTACATCTCTGTAGCCCTTAGAAAGGGCCAACACTAAGCCTAGGAGCTATCAAAGGGAGATTTGAAGCTGATTTCTCCTGCTGGGTGAACTTCTCATAAGGAATACCCTACCAGTGTTTAGTCAAAATAGCAGCAGACGTAAGTATGATTGTACTAGACCAGTACCTACAAATCAAAACAGGACAGGGACACCACAAGAAGAGGTTTTGTCAATTCAGAACAATCTTGACAAAAATTCAAGAGTCAAGCTTTTAACATGAACCACATCACACAGTTTTGTGGGGAAGGGCAGAAACAGTTCAACACCTATAGCTAACAAGCTTTATTGAAAAGCTGATTCACCTACAAACTAAAACAATACTGTTAACTTGTACTGGTCTCTAGGCTCACCTAAGCTATGTATTTACTTCAGTGCATACATAGCATCAGGTTAGTTCGTTTGATAACATATGCTTTCAAAAGTCCAAACATGGATTTGCTTCTGTTCCAGCAAGAGTCAAGAATTCACTCGGCTATTATGCAAGCAGTACCAGTTTAACTGTAGTAGAAGCAAGTTATTTGTCTTACCTTATCTACATTTGCTCTAGTTTTGGCAGAGGTCTCTACATACTGCACACCCCACTCTTCTGCCTTACTTCTAGCCTCTTCTACAGGCACTTGTCGGCGCTCTTCCAAGTCAGATTTGTTTCCTACTACCAGTAAAGGTATTTTATCTTCTTCAGCCTTCACACGCAGGATCTGTTCCCTAATGCACCAGATATTAAAAAAAACATGTGTCAGTGTATCAATGAAAACCCTACTCTTAAAAGAATGGATCAAGTGGTCTGCACATCACTAGAGTTCAGAACAGCATTTAAACCCCAACAGCCAAACAGTTGAAGTGGTTCCAAGTTTAACACCCCAGCTTTCACGCTATGTAGAAACTCAACTCACATTTTCAGGAAGGTTGTTTCACCATTTAGTTGGAAAACTTGCTACTCTGACTCTATAAGAAATGTAGTGTGGCAGAAGAAAGACTTGCAGTAGGAGTTCACATCTGAATATGAAAAAAGCACTGGTATTACGTTTGCCAGGTTTCAGTCATACGTTTAGATACCACCCTCATTCCAAATCTTTACCCCATCTCAATACAGCTCCAGGCAGCATCAAAGCTTTGCCAAAGCAGTAGGTTAAAAAAAAAAAGTAGCTGGCAAAGATTTTTAATGGCAACTTATGCCATTAGTTACTAGCTTGCACTACACTGAAGGGCTAGCAAGCCTTCTTCCTTCAAAGCCTTCTAGAAAAAAAAAACCTGTCAGTATTAACCTTGGTATCCTTTTTAATTCAAGAAGGACCTATCAGCACCTGAGAAAGGAGACTGTGAGCAATGCTGTATGTGAGTCTCAAAGCCCATGCTATTACTGGAATAAAACAAGTTGAAACTAGACTGACACATGCTGCTGTCCATCTAGAATTCTGGAAGAGTTGTACCAGTTTGCAGTTATTTTTAGGCTATCCACTCCCCCTTCCTTCTAGAAGAGAGGTTTTTGTTTCTTTTTGCAAATCACCAATTCTTACATGCCCTATTAACTAAATATTCCATTCAACTTATTTCACTATTTCAGAACCATTAATAAAAAACATTCTCCACTTCAAGGCATTCATGTCCTTTCTGTTCACCTCGACGGTTACCATTGCTTTTTCATCCCTCTGAACATGCTGGAATCTTGCACAAACACACTGTTAACCCAGTTACAGAAGTCTAATAAAACACAAACAATACACTACTACGCCTCCTCATCCAAAGCTTTAAGCCTTGTGTTTAACCTTACTTCAGCCAAGCATACAAGCCAAGAGTCAGACTGGGTACTTCCAGGAAGTTTTGTACCTGCTTGAACAGTATTTGACTCTTTCACCTTCATCTTCCACTATGGAAAGTCTTTACACTCCCTTCAGTCACTTCATTCCTTTGGTGCTCCAAACGTAGCACACCAAACAGAACAGCTCCTGCTGTGTATTCAGTGACTATCAGCCTTTTGTCACACACGTAAAAAAAATAAACAAACTCAAGAAATTATGCAGTCCCCTACTACTGTTGGAATAGTAAAATACATCAAGAACTCAGACAAAAGTCTGAGAGCATGAAGGGAATGGTGTAGCTCTCATAACATCCTGAAAGTATCTACCTTGCTTATTAAGTGGAAATTTAAGTATGATTGTCCGTTAATCTTGTTTCACTAAGTGAAAACAAATCAGGCTGATAAAGAGTTTTTATTCAAGCAGACAAAATTCTTAAGGAACCTCTGGATTCTACACCAAGGCAATAGTATTCAGTCAAAAAAAGCCAGAACATTTGCCTTGAAGAACCTGGATGCAGAAGCTCTGGGACCAGAACAGCTGGTTAAAACTCTTTGCTTTTACAGTTCAGAAGTAGTTTCTGAGCTCAGTCTGGTACTGATTTTTACATTAGCATTACTAATCCTGAAAACAAAAGCAGAAGCATTTACTACCACCGTGTGTCTTTCTAGGAACATGTCTGCCTCCAACAGTACTGCTTAGTTGCCAACCCTTGCTTGGCACCAATCCATACCCGAGTGTGGAGGCTAATCCTTCCTTCCCTTAGAGCACCTGCTTCTAGCAGTAAGCAACAGTGTCTGAAACCTGGCCAAAAGGCAGACTTAATTCCAGAAGTACTGCTCTCATAATTAAACTCCACATCCACAAAGACTGAAAATTGGCTTGAATACCAAAGTTTTAGGAGTCCAAGAATCTGTTATTTGCCTGAAGTTGCTGATGGCATAATGTACTCACAAGCTGAAGACATGAAGACAACTATAGCCAGAGGCTAGGTACAGTGGTTTTAGTTACCAAGAACAAAATGGTTGTATTGTCACTTTTCTTGACCAAATGGTGATGGATAAAGAGCTGCAGCTCTTAAGAAGAACTGTCAGAGTTGAATAGGAACCAAGCATTTCCCCCTGCCTGGGAAAAGAACGCTTACCGAAATTCTGCCGTGGCTGTAAAGGATTCATGCTCTGTTATTGAGAAGACTAGAAGAAATCCTTCCCCACTGCGGAAATAGTTATCTCTGATTGCTGCATAATCCTCCTGTCCTGCTGTGTCCAGAATGTCTATCTGAACTTCTTCACCATCCAGAACTACTTTCTTTCTGTAGCTGTCAGCCTTGGTAGGTTCATAGTCCTCTACAAACTGAAAGAGATAAAACAGGAGTTAGTGCTTAGAATTACTGTCAGAAGGCCTCAGTATTTGCTTATACCCATTCTCTTCCACTTCAATGACACATTCCTGAAAGCCTCCTCATAATTCAGTCACTTACTAAGTTCCACCACCTAACTATAAAAAGCAAGTTATTTAAGTACTCAATACATCAAAGAGCCAATCTGCCTAGTCAAGAAAAACTGTCTTCCTAAATAAAAGGAAGTTCAGCAATTTCATCACAATTTAAGGGACAAAGACACAGGGTGAGCTACCAGCTCATCAACTAGTTGCACTATCTAGATCTCCCACATCAATAACAAAGATTTCTGAGCATACTTCAACTATCCATAGTTCCAGCAAGCCCAGATGACAGCAGTCAGCTGAACATTCTTCAGATTCCTACATCATCCACCAGCTAGTCACAACATCTTTTCCTACTTACATTTAGTCCCTTCATCCCCACCACAAGTGTTTAGTACACGGCATCCATTTGGACTTAAGAGAAGATGAACCAAAGCTACTTACCTCATCATACATGAACTGGAGAGTAAGTGCAGATTTGCCTACACCTCCACTACCAACCATGATTACTTTATGGAGTGCCAAGGAGCTCTGGTTCTTGCCCTTGCTGGCAGCCATTGTCCTGTTTGCCACCAGTGAAGTACCAGACAACCAATCAGATCTGCTGACAAAAAGAAAAGTCACCATGACATCAGTGGCATAGCAGCACCATGCAGGTAAAGCATCTTGCAGCTGTGGAAAGACCAGATTAAAACCCTATCCAGCAAGCCTGAAGAACAACAGATCAGTCTCATGCACTGGGAATGAAGTCACACCACAGATGTCTAGAACAGAAGTAAAAACCCGGTATTAGGATAAATGTCTTCCCTATGACAAGAATAGAAGGGTCAAAAGCTCCTCGCAGCCACGTACTTGCTGAAAAACCTGCTTTTGTTTGTAAACCCATCCAGGGAAGTTTCTAAAGGAAACTCGCACTAACAGGAAATTACTTCTTTTTAGATTTCTTGTTATAAGGCTTTATACCTTTCTAATAATATTTCTTTAATGTTGATACAGCTTAGTTTCAACCAACTAACAGAGCTATACCTTAGATCTGCTTACAAGAAAGATGACTTTTGATCTTCTCTCTATGTAGGCTAATAAGAAAAGCAGAGATTCATAGTAAATTCTGGCAGGAACAAATTGCAAAAGCTTCCAGCAGAAAGCCTTATGACATGGCATTTGCATTTATTTTGATATTCTTGCCTTTGATGCTACAATTTGCTTTTGAAAATACCCTGCTTTACTGCAAGAAATTCTCAGTACCTGCTCTTTTCCTGATGTTGCAACTCTGAAAAGGACAAGTTTAATAAATAAGTACTTCTAAGAAAGCCTTTGGTAAGTACTTAGCTTGCATGGTACATAGGTGCAGTAGTGGTTTTTGTTGCTTTTTGTTTGCTCAGGAGGTCTCCAGCATTTACCAGTAGCTGGATGCAGCAGTGCCAGACCCTGATTAGCACAGAGCAGCAGCTGTAAGAACAGCATACTGGGAAACAGGGAACAAATGATGAAGCAACCAAAAAGAGCTGTCACCAGACATGATCCCCACAGTGAGGTGTGTGCCCCAACACGAATGCTATAAGGGAGATGTAAAGATAGCAACACCTGTGTCCTCAGAGCAGGACAGAGGAAGGCCCAAGCTATTCCTTTCCTGGAGGAGAGCTGTAAGGAGAGGACAGCAGATCATGCAGACCACATCACTATGGAAAGCAACTATACCAACCTTGATTTCTAACAGCTTCATTATCACAGAATATTAAGTATGAATAGCCCTACCAGGAGTTTCAAGTTAGTCTGAACTGCGATCAGCTCATGCAAACACTCCAACCACCATGCCATCCAATTCCACCAGACACAAGAGTAATGTCTACAGCAGAATTTACATAAGCACTACATTGGAAAAGCCTCGTTTAGAACTGCTGGTTATGCAAAAAACTAACCAGGGACTAACAACTTCCCAAGCTCTGAACATTCTAGGATTACATGGATTGGGAAGGACCTCTGGATATTGTTCAGTTAAAACCCTTCCCTCAAAAGCAGTTGTCTTACCTTTAGATTGTAAATCCTCCAAGTTAAACAAGGCCTCCTATCAGAGTAACCTACACAATGTTTCATTCTTGGCCGGTGTCTGAAAACCAGAGTACGTCACAGCAATCATTTGTTTCCAGCTTCATGAGGTCCAAGTGTAAGCACAGCACTGCTAGTATACCTACTTCTCACCTTTAAGCAGTTACACTGCTCAAGACTGTTTCACTCTGCACCATGATGCAGAGAGCTACTGAACTGTTTCAACCAGGGAGCATGTTTCACCTGCATTAAGCCTCCACAGTTGCAGGCACTTAAAGGAAGCAACACTCATCACTCCACAAGAAGGGAACTCATTTTACTACTGTACACCCAAAAACACTGAAGGAAAAACAGGAGAAACTGCAGTAAGCCCAGTTGCTTTTCAGGAGATATTCTGTTATTATAGTAAGGAATTCTAGAGCCATACAGAGGTGTTAATTAGAATCCCTTCTAGCTTTTCCAACTCAATTTGAGATTTAAAAACTGAAATAACACTCTAAGCACAGAGTTGCTGAGACCAGTCCTTGTTCTCCTGCAGCGCAGTTCATATCCTTGGACATTTCATTGCTACTCTGCCACTGAAAGCAGCCATTCTTTAGGTTTCAAAGTGGGATTCTAGAAACACTTCCAATAACTTGACAGAAGAACTTTGTTAAACCCTTCAGACACCTAGCTTTAAAGAAAAATCTGGGTATTCACCCTATTAAAAGGATTTAAATATGATGTCATCTAAAACAAGCAAAGAAAGGATGAAGTTTCAGAACAGTATTTTAGCGATCCTCATTTATCAGAATGTGAATTAGAGGCTTTGGGGTGTTTGGTTCTGAGATATGTCTGCAAGAACACAGTCACAGAAATTCCCTGGATCACAAAACTAATTAACAATCTTACTGAGCTATGAACTGTAAGAGCTCCTCAGCTGTTCTGAGGTTACCCAGAAAATCTTTAAGCACTGAAATTCCATTAGCTTCCAATGGACTGTGAATGCTCCAACTGGTAGTTCAACTATAAAAACAACTTCACTTAATCTCAAGTGGTGTATTTAATGCTACTAAGAATTTTAGGAGACGCATGCTAAAAATAAAAATGCTACTCTTCTGTTTTGCTGTGCAAATATCTTATCTCTTGGAACATCCCCAGTTATTGGTTTTCATACTAAAAACACTATGAAGCGCTCAGCACAAATCCCTCTTCCAGAAATCCAGGCATCATTCCCCACTTAGTGCTGCATGCTCCTTATCTTCAGTCATGGCTATAGATTTTCCAGGCCATGTTCTATCAGATCAAGGATCTCTTTCAGCTTGATGTCTTGCAGAGAAGGTTGCATCAAAGTTTCACAGTTCCCATTTATATCACCCTGCTTTTCTCCATCCCATCTCCGTTGCACCACCTGTACAAGCCCATGTCCTGCAAGACAGCCATCAGCAAGATCTCATGCCTCAGTACCAGTACCGATGTGAAGAACAACATGTTTGTAGAACTAAAGCAAACAGGAGAAGCACTGCAGACAGAAAGTCACACACACCACTGCAGAAGTGGGGAAACTCCCTGATCCTGTCCACCCCATGCTCCCTCGAGGTGTGCTAGTACAGCCAACACCCTGCTGCAGCACAGTGCCTGAGCAGTGGAGTGAAACCCTAGCCTGAGATCTGCTTTCAGTAATTAAGCATTCTCTTATCTGTACAAGATCTTCTAACAGTTTTGCCGTTACTCAGTTAATGATACTGGATGAGAAGTTAAAAACAGATTTAGAAAACCCAATACTTCAGAACCAAAGGAAAAGTAAGGGAGTCCCGCACCCCAGAAATTCCCTCCAAACAAAGATTTATACGGACTGGACCACTGTTGGAAGAACTGGAAATGACGTGTAAGTGCTTGAGAAAGACTATGAAATATAGTATTTGATGCACTGAAAGCTACAAGCTTATTTCAGTTTCAATCAAATTGTCATTAATTACAATGAAGACAGAAATACATAATTAATTTGAGAGTGGCTGTGACGGCCAGTGTCTTCCAGCAGCAGCTATACACAGATTATGTACATAATTTAAATCTTACCATGCTCTACACTACGCGATATAGTCACAAGCAGAAGTCTTTCTTCACTTGCCACTGAAGTCAGAATGATTTGGTAATCTTTTAGAAGTGTCAATCTGCTACACAAGGACTATGTATTTTTCCTTACATGTAAACACCTGAAGCAGTTCTAGGGAATAAGAACTTGCAGCTGGGTGTCTCCTGCTAACAAGGGACTGCTCTAACAGACCACAATACAAGGAAAATACAAGTCCAGCCCACTATTCTTTGCACCAAGTTCTAGCTAGGCTTAGGCAATGCACCTTTCAAGGCAATCCTCAGATCAGGGTCACCAGGTATCCAGATTAAAACAGATTACTATTTTCTGTACGCTCAGCACATGCTCCCATCACTCCATCAAGCACAGCCCAGCCTCGCCCACAAGTTTTCAGAAGAAAGATGCATCACCACAGCTTAGAAAGCAAGTCTGAAAGCAACACTTACTATATAAAGTCCTCTCCTATCGTTCAGCAGATGTCCTTTCTGGATAACTCATTCTTAAACAATATCTTTGCATACCAGCAGTAACTTCAAGATAGCTTCACTTAGAACAGTTCTGATGTCTGAGGAAAACTCAAGTTAACTCAAGCTAGCCTGCAGCAGTGCTGTGTATTGGAACAGTCTTTCAGAAGGGCAACAGTTCAAAATAATTACAATCAGATCTTATGCTGTACTAAAACAAGAAGCGTACAGATCTCTGTATCTAAGCTGATTCAATTCAAAGAAGAATTTGACTAGGGACAAATTGCTAAGTCAAGAAAAGACTGCCTTTAGGTAGTACTTCTAAGTCACTGCACCCCTAAAGAACTGCTTGTATTCATGATAGGCTAAATAAGGTCACAAAGGTCAAGACAAAGTTAACACTCCTAACAGCCTGATAATGCAGCAGACCATCTCTGCACATAGACAGTAACCTTACAGTGCTGTTCTGCAGTCATATGTTCATAAAGCACTGCAAGTCACTTTAGGGACTGAATTCAAGCACTGGAAAGCACACCTTGGTTCCACTGCTTCATTTTGGTCTGACAGTGTCTTTACACAGATTTGTATGAAAATCTCTATTGCAACTTTATTTTTGTTACAGACTTGAGGTAGGCTTCTCCATTTCCCAGCTTAATACAGCAGTGCCTGTTATTCCTCAGTCTTTTGAGATACAAAAAGCATTCAGACAACAAAGAGGGAATGCTGAAATTGGTATTCAAAGACACTATTTAAGGACAAAGATACACAGAGCACATCCAACCCAGCACCAAGTTAGAACTATGTTACGATACCAGGTTCATTCCTGCTCAGAGTACACTGCTTACCTCAAAACTGATCTCATTAAAGGAAATGTAGCACTGCACTGATACAACTGCAGCCTCCCAGTCACTCAAGTAGTTCCATACAGACAAAAGCTACTAACGTTTTTACTCCTTACTTCACGCATACTGGATGCGCACAGAGCAGTGGAAATGCATGCAAGAACAGAAGTTAATAGCTGTTTCCACTGTTGTTCCACTTCACAGCAGACCATGCTATCCAAAGGCAAACTCCTCTGGGACACGATGCATGAAAACAGCCCAGAGAGCAGTGCCCAAAGCCTTTGGATGAGTCATCTCCAGATTTCCCCATAAAGGAAGGACATAAACCGACAGCTTCCTCTACAGCCTTCCCCACAGCCCTTGAAGGGGGGGTCAGAATAAAACAAACAATGTCATGATGGAAACCTGCCAGAACTCCAGCATGTATCAGCTTCCCAGGGAAGAGCACCATCAAGTCTGTCAGCAAGCCAGCCGCAGTACTGCTTAGTTTGCATTTGTGCTCCTTCACAGTACACAAGAACAACTCCTGACTCTCCCAAAAAATCACAGTACACAAGAACAACTCCTGACTCTCCCAAAAAATCACAAACCTAACATCACCCTTTGCCTTCAAGGGATCATCCCTACCATAAAGGGATATTTGGAAGCTGGAACTTCTGCCCTGGCTGCAGTGTTCCAGGGTACTGAAATACAGACAGCACCGACAAGACGGGAAAACCTGAGTGTCACTCCTGACTTGNATGTTACGATACCAGGTTCATTCCTGCTCAGAGTACACTGCTTACCTCAAAACTGATCTCATTAAAGGAAATGTAGCACTGCACTGATACAACTGCAGCCTCCCAGTCACTCAAGTAGTTCCATACAGACAAAAGCTACTAACGTTTTTACTCCTTACTTCACGCATACTGGATGCGCACAGAGCAGTGGAAATGCATGCAAGAACAGAAGTTAATAGCTGTTTCCACTGTTGTTCCACTTCACAGCAGACCATGCTATCCAAAGGCAAACTCCTCTGGGACACGATGCATGAAAACAGCCCAGAGAGCAGTGCCCAAAGCCTTTGGATGAGTCATCTCCAGATTTCCCCATAAAGGAAGGACATAAACCGACAGCTTCCTCTACAGCCTTCCCCACAGCCCTTGAAGGGGGGGGTCAGAATAAAACAAACAATGTCATGATGGAAACCTGCCAGAACTCCAGCATGTATCAGCTTCCCAGGGAAGAGCACCATCAAGTCTGTCAGCAAGCCAGCCGCAGTACTGCTTAGTTTGCATTTGTGCTCCTTCACAGTACACAAGAACAACTCCTGACTCTCCCAAAAAATCACAGTACACAAGAACAACTCCTGACTCTCCCAAAAAATCACAAACCTAACATCACCCTTTGCCTTCAAGGGATCATCCCTACCATAAAGGGATATTTGGAAGCTGGAACTTCTGCCCTGGCTGCAGTGTTCCAGGGTACTGAAATACAGACAGCACCGACAAGACGGGAAAACCTGAGTGTCACTCCTGACTTGCATGAGTTGTTTAGTCCCCAGAACACTGGCAGTTAAGAACAATCATACTTGCAGATTAGAGAGGCAGGGAACTGGCAGGACAATCATCTTTAGCAATTGGAATGCTACCACATTTGAGTTTTCATAAAACAAAGCATTGTTTATAGAATAATCTGTTTACTGCAGCCAAGTTAAGAATACAACAGTGAATGGACTAACCAACCAAAGGAAGCCAACAGGCCTAGCACTACTGTCCATAAGATGCTTCAGACAGACTACAGAAGAGATTGCTAGGATAAGGGCAGTGAAGTGGATCAAGGACACTCATTCAACTCTCCCGTAAGCATAAAGACTGAGGTAATACCATTAGTCAGTACTGCTATGCAAAGTTTGTCACTGTTGTGGTAACTGCCTGGTTGCCTAATTACTTACAGTGAATTAAGGACAGTATCTCTCACATTAGTCACTGAGGCTCATACCTGATAAATGACACTGCAGAGTCATACAACAGACTCAACTCCTGCACTGACTTGCAAGGAATATTTCAGCTTCACTGCCTTCAGAATCTTCTCAGTGTAGGAGCACACTCACCTTCAGTACACAGCACACACCAGGTCTGTCAGAGCACTGCTACACATAATGACATGTTTCAGATGTTAATCTAATACTGGTTCTTAGATCAGATCTCTGGAAATGTAACACACTGCACAAGCTGAACGTTTGACTGGGGTGTACCTTGAATAGTACACTAGACTTCAAAAAATAGTACAAAAAAACCTATGTCAGAACGTGATTACAGTAAGTTTTCAGTCATTACATCAGTGGATAACCTGCAGCTGTGAAACCCAGAAGGAAACATCTATTATGCTGCTGCAAAAACACATTCAATCATGAGGTTGCTATAGAGTCACAGGATTGACTTCTGCAGCCTCAGGAAGTGTTACCAACCCAAGTTTCCTGTACAAGCCAGCCCACTGGCCTCACAAACACAGCACATCAGGTAGCAAGCTGCTCACTCAAAGGATGGACATGGCCAGACCCATATGAACTACCTTCAGTTTCCCCATTCCCCAGGGCACCCAGGGTAATGCAGAAGCCCAAATACCATTTACCTTGGTTCAGATACTACCAGCAGTGGCAACTGTTCCTACCCATGCACCTGAGTGTCAAGTATTCCTTGCTCCTGAACTGAAAATAGAGAGCAGTGCTCACAGATCCATCTGCAGAGGTGTAAAACGCTTAAATACCTGCTCACATGAATGTATGTAGGTGGGTAATAACCCCTTACTCTAACCATGGAGGCCCAGGGGAGCAGGAGAACCATCACCCCGCAGCCTCTGAAAGCATTCACACTACTTAAAGGCTCACAGACACACACAGAGCCAGAGTTCTCTCCATCAGGCACGCTCTACTTCCACTCCAAGCACTCAGCCTTCCCTATCCTTCAATCAACACATCTGCATCACACAAAGCAACAACAGCGACATGATTATTTCAGACAACTAGTATTTATCTGCAATTCAGACGCTGTTAAGCCTCATCTAACCAGAAGTCTCAAGTTTCCCCAATGGCGAGTAGCAAATATCACACCCAGAAGCTACCTTTCTACTGACCTAACAGACATCTTAAATATGTACTTATGCTTGTAGCCTTCCTGCCTACTGCACTCAGAACTGTATTTTTACCCAACTTTAAATGGAAACTGTACTGTCCCAACAGTGACATGTAACTTCTTCATCACTAACTTTAGCAGGAACCAACTGATTTCAACACTGAACTTAACATGCAGTGTCCTGAACACTTCCTTTTAAGACCTAGCAAGTGATAAGTCACATGAAAACACTGAACCAGGGCAGGATATAAGACATCATTTATCCTTGACTGCTCTTTGGGGCATCCCCTCTCTTCTCAAGGGCTCACCATCGGAGCAGAAAGCACAGAAGGTGAGAAACAAGCAGGAGATGCCAGGAGAGATCTATGTGCAGTTGTAGGGGCTGCAGTCCTGTCAGGAACACAGAGATGAGCTGGGATCTCATGCAGACAGCCGGCTACAGCTTTGCCAGAAAGGTAAAGCAGAATTGCTGCTCCTCCACCAGGGCAGCAGGAATGTCTACAGATGAACGCTAAGCTAGTACAGAGCCCTGTGGTCACAACTGCACAGGTGGAAGAACGCTGGACAGAAAGTCTCCTGAAGCTTCCTCCAGCCGCAGCAGTTACAATTTGACATTGCTCCTTGCTCCTGCAATAACTTCCTACACATTTTGTCTCTGGGAAGCCTTTCCAAGCAGAACAGCTATTTCATAACAAGCACAAATAGCAGAATTTAAAACCCCCAGCAATTCCTTTATGACTACCAATTTTGAACCTTGAATGATTTTTATTTATGAGGTAAAAGCAGGCATGCTCATCAGATAGTAACTACCAGAAGACAGCTGCAAACACCTCAGGAGAGTAGTTGGACTAAAACAGTGCTCAATCCCTGTTCTACTAACTGAATGAATGAAGACATACAGCATCACCAGCCTATGTCTAACAACATTTTACATTAAGTAAGGTTCCTTCCTTTCCAGCTTCAGCCCATAAAGCCTACTTAGATCTTAGGTTGCCTTAAAGAAGAAAAATTTCCACTGAGTAGCAGAATTATTATAAAATTGATTGGTTCTTAAACCATTTTGAAAGCAAAAATAGAAATGAAGAATGATACCAGTTTCAAGCACACTTTTTTAAGATCACTCATTTAAATAATGTGACTGGCTTATTTTATGATATGGCCATACAACAGTGACTACATTAATAGGAATTCTTTGCCTACCCAAAATGAGATCTCAGGAAGAGTTTCTTACCACTGCAACAGTTCAGTGGTAAGGCTGGATCATATATAAACACATTCTAGAATCAATTTTTCTAAGCAGGGTGTTGCTACCAAAACCAACTATTCTATGAGAAGTTGAGTGGAACTAGAATGCAACTTGACAAAAAAAATGAAAAGCCACTCAACTTGTTGAGCTTCTGCTTAGGACAGTACTGAGCAGTGGTGCTAACCTTAAGCAGCCCACCATTTAGAGGATGCTCTGCAATATGGAAAAGCTCAGGTAGCTCCTACAATCTGTTAGTTTTTTTAAGTGCCCTATGATGTTTTGAGTGTAACCCTGTAACTCTGTATTCAAACAGCAACCCCAGCTTACAAAAACCTGTGTCATAAGTACTAGATATAAAGACAGACATCTAAAGGATGATAAAAGCAGAGTCAGATATGGCTAAGCCTGCAGTACTCTGAGAAACAGCCTTCTAGTCCAGGTGAAGACATTAGTAAGAGCCATTACACAAAGCAGTGGCAGCACCTACAGTGCTCAGCATGCTTCCAACCCAACACTGACTTCAGATTAATTCTGCCACATACCTGATTTAAGAATATATTAAATCTCCAGCTTAACCAATACACTTAAGAGACTGAAGTATTTCATATTAATCACATCAACTGACAGCAACACTAATTCAAGAAGTAACAGCTGACAGGCTTAAAGCTTTAACAAATACTTATAATCCCAGAACTTATTTTTTTCCAGTCTTTGATTAGTGATCCCATTTATGCAAAGCTTTTAGTAGCTACTGTGTTTCCATTAAGTTTCACCTTGCAGCAATCAACCACCATTTGCACCTTTCCGGGCCACTTCGGCAGCCATCAGGAAGGCCATAGGCTCAAGGTCCACATACAGGAGAGCTGTAGGCAAGCAGCTGTCACCATCAAGCAATTCAAGAACCTACTTGCACAGCACCTGAACAGCATTCTCACATTACATAATGTATGGCTTTGACAGGTCTTAAATATGTGCACATAATCACAACAGACAAAACAGACTCTTGATTAACATTTTTAAAGCAGTATTCAGAAGAAGAGAAAGCACAAGTTCTATAGGCTTGATCTGTCTAACTGATCAGATATGATATTTCTGGGGCAGGCAGCAATGGAAGTTACTTAGTCCTGCTCAGCAGGCTACAAAGAGCTCCTGATACAGTGATCATTCTGGAAACTATTAACAAGTACTTCTTAGACATCTGCTCCCTGGCCTCCTAAAGACTGAGGTATTCATTTTATCATAGAATAAAGGCCATAAAATTGATGATTACTGAAGAAAGAGCTGAGGCAGTTTGTTGACACTCCCACTCCATGCAATAGCAGATAAAAAGCACAGGCACCTTATCAACACCAGTGATGGTAGCACTGAAGTTTCTGAAGATGACAAAAGTGGAAATAATACAAAGCCTGAAGAACACAGCTTTTTAAACAGAGGGACAGTACATCAAGATAGTAAGAGCTTGAGAACACAGCTGCCACCTAATCTGGCTGACAACTGGGATCAGCACCTTTCATAAATCAAACATGCAAAGGTTAGGGGATGTCATGCACAGAAAGTGTAGGAGGCAAGGACTGAAGCAGTGCTCATTCTTTCAATGACACTTCCTCCAAGCACAGGAGCTCAGTGCAATTCCCACAGACCTTCAGCCTCAGCTGTGTGCTCCAGGTACAACACACCTGCTGTCCTTCAGGGCCACTTATTGGTTTTCATACCACTATGTACTTGCACTCCCTGAACACTTAGTGTCTGCACAGTTAACATGAGAAACAGGTTCCTATAGTACCTCTGTTAGAAGAAGTCATTGTGATTACATTAAGTTACACAGTGAATTAATCTGTCAGCTGTGTGGAGTTTGAATCTAGTTATCACTATCAAGTACAAAATCATCAAGTTAAAATGAAAGTATCCACTAAGTGAAAAGCAAACAGTTCACAAAGCAATAGGACAACAAACTACAAATCAGGCTCCTGTGTACAACACGAGGGCTGCTCTGCTACATCACCTGTACTTGGGCCCTGCTTATAGAGCTGCTGGTGAAGCTTGAACACCAACACTACACAGGGAAGTGAGCCACTTCAGACATATTCAGTTACATCAGTTGGTACTTACTAAGTAAGGACATAACTGAAGAAAACTCAAAGTCTAAAAGAGACATGAGGCTGCAGAATCCTTGCATCACCCAGGAGATCAGCATACATACCAGAGTTGTCTAGGCAGCATCCCATCATTACTGCCTTCATTTTATCAAAACGCCTCAACTGATCTTCTCCCCAGACACCCAGCACCACTGCACTGACAATTAGAGACAAGCTTAGGAGTTTTAGAGAGGAACTGAGAAAGGGCATTGTCTGGTCAAATTAAGCTTCCAGGAAAGAGTTGGAATGCTTCATAAAAACTAAGTCTTTAAACTAGACACTCTCCACAGCATACATATAACCCCAGTGAAAATAGGTCAGCTTCACCTTTTGCTATGCATGCAAAACAGAATCAAGCCAGCCCTCTCAAGAGGAGCACACAACAATATACTACTGATACAACCTAACGCAGAAAACTCATTTAAGGAGTGGAAAAAGCATCCAGAGTACTCCCATAATTAAAAGCTGTTTAATATTGGAACTGAATACAAAAAATTTTACTACTGGTAAACCGATATCATGAACAGAAACGTTAAGTCCAGAATACAGAGGTCAGAAGTGGTTAGCACTGTAGATAAAAGGTATGCTAATAAGTTACTATAGGGGGACAAGTTGCAAAGACACTATTGCCAAGTGAACTCAAGTCACTGGTACTCATTTTCCTGTAATATGAAAGTTATTTCCAGACCCCAAGCTAGCCAACCACTCCACACACAGCCCCGGTTCTCAGCCCCTCCTCTCGGCTTTGAGAAGTACAGCGCCGGGTGACAAGTTCACATCTGGAAGGACTGCTAAGGAATCGTGCCTCCAAGGTGCTCTTGAGCAGCGCAGCAGTTCTCTTCCGTGAAGAATCAAGACCCAGAGAGAGGAAAGCAGCCTCTGGACAGGCCAGCAGACGAAAAGCCGCCCAGACCGCAAAGTTAAGCCGCGAAGGGGCACAGTCAACCCCACCGCAGGCATGCTGCTCCCGTTCCCTTACCTCCTCGGGAAAGGGACCCGAGAGAGCCAATCCCGAGCCCCACGCCGCGGGACGCTGCCGACACGCCCCAGCAGGAGCCCGGTCAGGCCGCGGCACCGTGCCGAAGGACTCCCCGCCCCGCTCCAGGAAGGTCACGGCCGGCACCACCGCCCTCCTTCTCCTGCGGGACGTGCCCGGACGGGGCCGTAGGGCGAACGCCGGGCCGGGCAACGCAGGGCCACGCGCGCAACCCCGGCTCACCCCTCCAGCCCCTCCGAGTCCTTTACGCAGCGCACCCGCTCACCCCGCAGCTCCGCGCAAGCGGCGAAAGCCACCCGAGGGGCGGCCCCGCGTAGGCCCCAGGACCCCTTCCCCCACAACCTTCCCCACGAGTGAACTGAGGCCACGCTCTCACCTGGGGACTACGACCCGGCTCCGCGCTGCGGCTCCCGCCCGCCGCCCGCCTGCGCTTTAACCGCCGCCGCCGCCGCCCCACGC
>VXAB01009841.1:198953-211942 GCA_013399175.1 Odontophorus gujanensis | reverse complement strand
TAAGAAGATTGCTATAGAATTCTAAATCAGATCATGCAATAATTGAAAAAGCATAATGGGTACATTAAGGAGTGGACATAATTGGTACCATCATTTCCTAGACCTCAAAGAAGTCAATGGGAAAGATGCTAGCAACTTTACTAATAGGATTTGGTCATCACTTAGAACATTGTTACAGTGATTGGCTTTAACTGCTTCTAAAAAATGCAGTTTTTATAATTTCATCATTTTTCTCCTTTGTTCTGCAACTGTATACATAACTCTTCAGAACAAAATGTCTTGGATCCTTGGGATTTCTATAAGCTACAGTCAAGAGCTGGAAGTGAAAACAGGGCATAGGAAGCCCAGTGCTGCTACAGAGAAAATGGTGGGAACAGCATCTTGTAAATTGAACTGACTACAGTTCTGTCAACAGGAATAGACATAATGTAATTTAAAAGAAATACATGTGACAAAAATGAAGAATTCAAATAAAATGAATGTAATAGTGACAAATGATAAAGCTCTCTCATCTACAGCAAAGGATCTCAAAGTCCTTTATAAATATTAATTAATTAAACTTGACAGACAGCCTTTTGAAGCAAGAGGAAGCAACATTATTCTTGTTTATTGGTGTGGAATTCGAGGCACAAAAAAAGTTTTCTGGCCAAGGTCATAAAAGGTGTTCAGCATCAGTCCCAGGGAAAGTATCCTAGTCATAACATTGGGCTTCCACTACTGGTAGATTCTTCCTTTCCACTGGAATGTATGACCATAATAAAGCCAAATAAATGCCTAGTTTACGGAACAGATCAATACTTTCTCTTACCTCTGATTACAAAGTTGACATGCAAAACAGTCCAGGTGATAAACATTGTCCTTAGCTCTCATCACCATCTCAAAAGCAGGTATGAGCTTACTGCAGGCAGCGCAGTTTCCTGTAACGCCAAATAACCTGAAGACACAGAAAGACAAATATTCCTGAAGTTGCTTAATTGAAAATGAAACCAGATTTTCATGTTTTAATTTTTCAGTTTTCCCTCAGTAGTTGCCTGGCCTTTGACTGAGCTCCCAGCATAACTCTCTCTGGAAAAGCTGGTGTTGGTGGTCCAAATCTGCCCAATTTCCAATACAATAGCACAGCTCCTTTGTCCAGAGAGAGCTTTATGGAGTGGTGACAGCCTAATATCCCACCTAATGTGACATCATTCTTCTACAGGTTATGCTGACCTTTCTGGGTAAAAGGAACATCTTGTTAAACTCAACAAAGAAATAGTAAACACATTAGGGATGTTACATAACTGCGCGGACAGGGGTCAAGCTGTTTGCATACGCAGGAAGAGTCTTCAGCTTGGATCGTGCCATTCAGACAAGAGCCACATAACCTTGGCTTTTGGTGTTATTTATTATTAAAACACACTTTAGCTAGAAAAGAAATAACACTTGAAAAAGCCAATATTCTTTGCATTTTTGACATCTAGTGCTAAAAGCTTTACCACTATTATTAAAAGAACATTTTATGAACAAGTCATTTAAATCGTCAGAAAGCATTAGCGGTTCATGCACCTCACAACCCTATACCATAGTTATTGCTATGATTATGTTATTCAGGTAGCACATTAAAGTAAATGAGGCTGTAAACTATATATAGTCACATCAGGAGTAGAAGTATGAAATTCTGTAAGAACAATATGAAATGCTGTTTTCGCCAGACGTCTATAGAATTTTTTTTTTTTAAATTCTCTTTGTTAAAGATTTTCAATACTTTTCAAGTGGGTGTATTACAAAAAAGTTGCACGTATGCATCCTTTTGTAACGTAGATGGATTATAATGAACAAGAAAAAATACGTTAGCTCTACATGGCAGCAATCTTTGAAACTAAGTTTATTTAAACTACTTAATAGTTGTGATGGATTATTAAAAGTAATGCTCTGCTTGTGCATAGCAGTTAATGCTGTTTTTAACTATGAAGCACACTAGATGAAAACGCCACATCTGCCAGTTTTCTTTTTTTCCTCAACATCAGGCTGACAGCAGAAAAATATAATGGCTCTCAAGGGAAACACCAAATTAAAAGCAGTTCTAAACTAATGAATTCAAAGGTGCTCTGTAGAAAATTCAGTTTGGTAACATAAAAATGAACGCAGTTTTTAATCACATCCCTCCATTTTACTGAATTTCATGGGTTATCAACAAGCTTACTAAATTCCAAATCCTTTCACCTTCTGCTTCTACTTAAGATGTGCTTTCTGCGTAATATGCGGTGCTTATTTTTAGAACCACAGCCCTCTCTTTCCTTTCTGACCTGCTGGTCACCATCCTCCCTGGATAGAAGGTCTAAAACCAGGTGGCCACCGCCAGCTCTTGTTAGAATGGCTCAGTTCAAGTTCCAGAAGCTCAATCACTAAAATGATAGATTACTTACACAGATTATAAATATTTCTGCTGTAAAATCAAGGAATTGTAGAATTGTTTGAGCTGGAAGGGACCAATGAAGATCATCTAGTCCAACTCCCCTGCAATGAACAGGGACACATACCCACTCTGTTCCAGTTCTATTTCCATCACGCATGAATTTTGCCAAGGCTGCCTAAGACCCACTCAGCCTTTCATTCCTCACCTGAACGTCACAGGACCTAGTTGCCCTTCACAGTTGTGTCTAGCTTTGCGCTAGGAAAGACCAAACCCACTGACAAAGAGGCCGGCTCTTTTCCTACATGTTTATACAGAAAACAGTGCAAGTTCATTTGTATGAGGAAAGCACACCAAGTTGCAAAAAGTGCTCCGCAACAGCAGCACTGTTGAAGATCCCAGTGACTTCCAGCTCAGAACAAAGGGGTCAGCAAGCAGGTTGTTGAGGTGCAACAACCTGATGCTCAAGATTCAACTCAAACACTTGGCCAGAGAGGGTGCCAGGTGCAGGTATATCTCCTACAGCCATGATCTGTATGTGCAGGTGAGAGTGGGGGAACCCATTATGGTTAGAACTGTAGATCAGTGAAACAACAGGGGATGTCATTCAGCAGTGTGAAAGACGGAGATTTATTGCCCTACAGCCCACTGTGTGCAGATTTTCCCCTTTCTCAAACCAGAGACCACCACAGGAGCTGCTTCAGCTGAGCACCAACTACATTAAAATTTTTCAATTACATAAAGGAAAGGAGGCCTTTCTTGCCATTAGTTCTTCCCCACCACATGCAAAACAAACATGTGAGATTTATATTAGCTATTGTTAATTTTGGATAAAGCTGTTTATATGAAGAACATAGTTTTCTCCCATTAATAATAATAATAAAAAACCCACAATGCCATTTTGAAATTCTGGACATAGTTTCCCCCAATTTCAATTGCTCTCGCTCCCTGAGCATTTATCAGCTACCTGATTAGAATTTGTTTCCACACAAACCATTGATCATCAGCCTATTACTAGGCAAATGACAGTTAATTACCCACTACATTAACCACTGGGACCTGAGACCTGCTTCTGCTGCCATCAGTCAACATGATAAATGTGGCAAGTTCAGTAATGCATGGCCAGCCCTGAGCTGCCTGCTATAGTGTGAACAACCCTCAATCTCACTTCCAGGCCCAGGAAAATCTATGGCAATCTGCATAATTACAAGCTCTGGGTTAATAACAGACAAATGATTTGTTGCATCTAAACAAAGTCCTTGGAATGGGCCTGGTCTCCTGTGGCTGCCCGGGCTGCTGTTGTGCCACCACCGTACTTCCCGCTACGACACGTGTGAAACAGAGCCCTGACGCTGTAGCCTTCCAATTTGTTGCCCTCCAATTTATGGATTCTGCATATGTGATTTTTAATCATTAAAGAACTCTTGAAGCAATATTATCTTAATTATTCTCTGCTGTAACCAGGGAATTAGGCTTCAGATAAAATTTTCTTCTTCTGTGCACTTTCCCTGCCTCGTTGGAGGCTCCATCAGTTTTCATCTACACCTGGACTCTGAAATTCTAATGATGAATTATTGCCCCTTTTCCTAAGAGGGCGAACCTTACAAGGGAACATTTTACTGAACTGTCAGCTCACAGACTGAGTGCGGAGATGCGGAAATCTGATCTAATTTACTGCAAAACGATGCATTTGTTAGACTTTCTCCTCAGTTTTGTCCAAGGAGCAAGAGATCAGCCAGGAGCCACCTTCCTGTAGTCCTTTGCACTGGCATACGTGCACTTGACTCCTCATACACTGTTTTCCTCCACTTTTCAAACTTGTTACACAAAATGCTTTCTAAAACATACAGGTTTTACTTCTGGAAGGAACAAATGGATTCTTGATGGAATCTTAGCTGGAGATGATGCACTGAGCTATAGTCTCTTGCTCAGTCCGTTTTACCAAAAGAACGTCAAGGATTTCATTTCTGCTGAGTACTCACAACTGCCAGGTATCATTCTGAGTTTTATTCACCATATTTTCTAGAGTCAGAGAATGCTTAAACTCACTACTTTCACATCTACTTACAGGTTAGAACTGACCTAGATACCATCAGAAAACTGATTCTGACTTCATGTAGCAATAAAAAGAATTAAAAACGTAAAAGTACAAGGATTTATCATTTCATATTTTGAACCAACCTCTGAAACGTTATACTGTGTGTACACCACAATGAGATAAGAACAATCAGCAGTAGCAAACATGTTGACTCTTCATGTAGTTGAGTGGCGTAGAACATCCTGAACAGAGGTAAAAAATGAAAAGAGCTCTTCCACAAACAAACCCAAACCTGACAGCTTGTGTAGCAAAAAGTGTGATTAAGCACCATGCTATTGATTCTACTTTGGTTGGTTTACTAAACAGAAACCTGAAGGTTAAGTACTGATAGATGAGAAAAGGTAAAAAGTTAGGAGGGAAAAGTACAGAATGAGAGAAAAGATAGAGTAGACAGCAAAGTGCAGAGAAATTGGTTAAACCACGCTGTATCTACGAGGTATGTGATTTCTAGAGGGACGCAGTTTAACCACATGAACACCAATTTCCATCTACTTCTACAGACTTTGGGCAAGGCACCGAGCATGAAGGGGGGACCTGGTTCTTACTATTAGTTCAGAAGTGCCATATCACTAGGGTAGCCAGTTTGCAGCAGGAGTAAAAATCATCTGTTTGTACAACAGAAAATGAAAGGGAGAAAACATCTTGATATTCGGGAATGACAAAGCCAACATTAAATGGAATTTATCCTGTGGTGCAGTAATTATAGACAGTTTCACATGGCTTCAAATTATTTTTCTTCTCATTCCCACTACTGGGTTAACTAAGTTCACTAGGGAAAATATATATGGTAACTGAGTTCTAAGCTTGCCTTTGCCACTAACTGATTGGGTGACCTGGAAACTCACTTAGTTTTGGTCTCAATTTATTCCCTACAAGGAAGAGAGACCTAGTCTTCACATTGAAATATCCCTGCTAGGTACCATTTCTATAAAAACTGAAACGATACTTTCAAATCTCTGTTCTTCACAGTGTAAGGAGGAATCAAAATAATACACACATTGTTTTAAATGTAATCAGACATGTAGTGAAATAGACAATCAGTAAGTTTGTGTATTATTCAGGATTTCAATTCAAGCTGCCTGTACTAAAAGGAAGAATTTGGCCCTTAGCAAAAATTTCAGACAGCGTAAGATTCTATTTGGAGAAGCATAAAACCACATAAAAGAACTTAAAAGTTAATGAGTGTGTGAGAGAAAATTATCTAAGTATCTAGATTACAAAGCATACTGAAAAGCATAGATTTAGAGAATTTGTAATATCTACATGCTGAGTATTATTTAGATTATTGGGTGGAGACTTTTTTTAGAACTTTCTAAGTGACGTAGAGACACAAGTACTACCAGCTTTAAATAGACTTTATTCCCTTACTTCCCACAAGATATTTTTTGAAAATCCTCCCTGTCAAATTGCAGAGAAAGGCAAGCGGGTAAATTTGTCCCACACGCATTTTTATGAATGCCTGGAAAACCTATTTCACTCCCACCCCTCCACAGTTCTCTGGAAAAACTTTCTAAATGCTCACTGAAAATGAAACATGCTTCCAGCCAAGAGGATAGGGGATGCAGTCACACTTTACCTACTACAGTTAAAGCACACACAAGCAGACAGAATGAGAGAACGGAGTTCCTATCCAACCTGTTCACTCATAGACCTCTGGCTCCCCACACAGCCAGTAAAAGACTTCTGGTGACTTCGCTTGAATTAACTCTGTTCCACCAGTTAACAGTAGGCAGGAAACTGAAGACTCCTTCAAAAGAAAGGAAAAAGGGGACACTGGGGAAAATGACCATTTTTGAAACAATTTTCCATTCCTGTATCCTCATAACAGCTTATATATACTTCTTAACATCCTTAACATTTTGTTTCTTGACAAAACTGGGGTGTCAGTCATAGGGAAACACTACGAAGTTGCATGTCAGGATGCCCAGTAGATCTGAGCATAGAGCGTTCAGCTTGATTTCCAGCACTCCCCAGCTGTAGGTGCAGTAGCCAGATTTTCATAGAGCTCAACATTCTGGATGCTGAATTGTTTTAGAAAATGTAAAATTGCAAGTGTCATAACATGGAAGCAGTTAGATTAACACGGTTCTTATTTAGATGCCCAGCTAAATTATCTTAAAAACTTGTCCTTGAGTTTCTTGATGCAGAAAAAAAGAAAAGTTGTAAATGGTCAACCTAGTATAAGAAGTGTATTAAGGAAGACATTCATACACAATTGCTGACAGGTGCTTAAATCTCTACTAAAATCAAAGGCTAATTCAGTGTTTGCCTTGTTTGGTAATGCTGTGAAAAGAGGTCTGCTTTGCCAAATTAGAGCAGAGAAGCTTTTTCCACCTTAGTATCCTTTGTTTTATTTTAAAAGCAAACTCCTGCACTGCAGAATTAACTTGACATTGGAAGTATGCTGACATTCATAACACTGTCTGTTTGCAAAGATCCCCAGCATGCGCCACCTAGAAATTCAGCCCCCCTTCGCTGAGGGCAAGTTGGGGTACCTCTGCTTCTGAAAATTTGCACTTGTTGTTAGATGGACTGTGGGCAGATGGAGATGCCACAGTAGGACACAGCTGTAGCCTCACAGCACTGTGGCACACCACTTTTCTGAAAGCATTCCGCTTTCACATTTAGCTAACCTGGGTATATGAGCAATCCCACATGGCCTTGGTTACACTGTGTTGAATGTGCAGTACTTGTCTATCTGCAGCACAATACTCAGGCTGAAAACTGGAAGGGCAAACCTCTCACAGGTGAAGCTGCTGTTTCTCATCCATCCTACCACATATGAAGAAGAAAACAATTGTGTTCACTATGAACTACAATAACTGAAGTTTTGTCTTCTTTTTCTAACCTTCTTTTTTGTCTTCTTGCACTCGTTTTACACATTGTCCTCATCACCGTGGATCTTAATTTAATGTAACTGAGACATTCCTCCTAGCACAGGCTTCCAGTCTGCTCCATCTGTGTAGAGCAAGCTATTTGCCAAACCCTGGCCTTCGCCTGTTGAAGTTTGTGAAACCAAGCTTTTTTTTTTTTCCCTTTTTTCTTGTTTTTCTGTGCAGGCGGTGTGAAATAATTCTTTATGTAAAGCTAACATAGATGAATTTCATTTTCAAACACCTCAAAAACAGACATTCAAAACAAAATATAGATTTGTTTCTGTATCCTTCCCTAATTAGGTTATTTGCGTTCTGTGAAACAATCTAAGCTTTAATTTCAAGCAAGCCTCAATTTTGGTTCAAAAAATCTGAAGCATGACGAGACATAATTGATGTAATGTCACTTCTCTAAATCTATAGTTTGAGAAAGCTATCAAAGGTGGGAATTTCGTTGTTTGGTCAACGGAGTGTAAACTCCAAAGCCTAAATCACAGAACTTTAGAAAACCCTTGTTCATCTTAGACGCAAGTATAGCCACATCGTTTATGCCACAGTCTACTACCCTTTCCCTTCAGTCATGCAGCCAGATCATCAAATGTTCAGTTAAAAGCTAAAATGCAATTTTAAGAAGTAATGTGGCCTAATTTACTGTCTGTTTTTAATAAAGTTACAATTTTGTTTCATTTTAAATTTTCTTTAACCGTTCTCATTGACTCAGATGAAAAGCAAGGATGATTGTGCACAGCGCACAGTGATCTATGCCTGATAGTGTGGAAATAAATTCAAGTTAAAAATGACCTCCCAATGCACTCAGGGCTCTGCTTTGCACCACCACTCATGCATCGTGACATCCTTAAACTTCTACCAGTAAGTCAACATCAATATTACATCCATCTTTACAAAGCAACTGTATAAACTTCATCTTTCTACACACACTTTACTTTAAATCATGCGTATAAATCCATCCACATGCACAGGCGGAATCTAAAAATTTGCAGATGCTCAGTTGACATATTTTCATTGTCAGACTTCAGCAACTTAAAATCAAATCTAATGCCCCACCTCAAATAATTAGAAGACTGCAATATCCCAAGATGGTTACCATCCAAAATCTAATTGGTACAGCACATTAGTGTGCATCAGGGCCAGCAAAGTGCTGCAACCATGTCTGAGTGGCACTTCACCAGTACTAATTAGTCAGTATCCCAGTTAACTTGCCACTTACATTGCCACTTAGATGTTTCTGCTCAGTTCCTGCATTTGGAAGCTCATCTGAGGCCTTGCGCCATGTACTGTATGACACGGATGTCATTCAGTGCTGTGCCTACACCTTTTGGTTGTGACAGAGCATCAGTGAGCTCATTTTGCCACATCTCTCCCTGAATGAACGATCTTGAAGGTGGTTCAGTGACAACTCAACAAGACTGAAAAGGACAGGATGGAAATGGGGGGAACCTGCAGAGATGAACTCAGCTAAGGTGCCTACAGGACCACGTTCACTTGCCATGTGGATACAATTCATGCAGCTGGCATCTGTCCTCATGGTAAGGAGATACAGATGACCTGCAGTGAACCACTCCAACACGGACATGGGGAATTCCAATTTGCCTACAACTGCATGAAGTCCCATGTTGCTGCTGAGGAAGCAGAACCGAAGAAAGATGCTTTCAAGATGCCTTTCAGATTCATCTCCCATATACAAAGCTAAACAGGAAAACAGAAAATACATCCTTTAGAACAAATGCTGAGGAACAGATCTGGGAAGAAAAGGATCTGAATGAAAAAGCACCCTGATGAGCAGTGGCCAAGTTACTATCATTTCCCAACAACTCCATTATTTCTCCAATGACTAAGGAAAAAAGGTCTAAGTGGTGCATTCAGAGCTATCCCCTGGAGCAGAGGGGAGGGGAAGAAATTAAGGTACAAATATATAATTAGCTGCCTAATGTGAGGGACAAACCTAGACATTTTTCATTTTGCCCCAGAGGTGACTGAGAAAGCAGAACTTCTGGGTAAGAAATCAATCCACAGACTGTCAGGTAAATACATACTGAAATAGAAGTGGGGGGTAAGTTAATAGTTCTATGAAGTCATATAATAATAAAGTCTATAGTTCTTTCATCAGTGCAGTGAACAATGCAGTCACTGTGTTTCTCCCCTGGTGTAATAGCAAAGACGGTTGCTAGACTATGAAAATAAATTATGCCATGCTTTATTAAATGGTAAACAGCTGTTCCAGCCACAATACAGCACATGCTAATTGAAGAATGCCTTAAGCAGTCTTCTAATAAAAGGCTTTTAAGAGTTGGAGAGGAAAAAAAAGGCAGCATCATGACAGACTTACTATCATGGATTCTCTTAGTTAAAATTCAACACATGGGTCATTCAAGGTGAGAAGCATATTCTGAGAGAAGAACTACAGTAATGAACATTTAAGAATCATTAGAAGGCCCTTTCATGCTATGATGCTGTAGGCAAAAATGTACTTAGGTAGGAAGTGCAGCCACAAGGTTCTCATCGTGTTTCCACACCTTGTTTGGCCAGGAGATATGTATCCCAGGAACACAATAAGCGTGCAGAAAGAATTGCTCTTTGTAAGGTGGTGACCCCCAGCCCAGAAACCTCAAAACCTCTTGGGAATCACTGTAGACATTTTGGCAGAGAAAGAACTGTGATGTGAGTCATAAAAGAACATCTATAAAGCAGACAGAGGATGTGGCAATATGAGCAACCACACCAGCAATTCTTCCCAAGCAGGTATACTGCTGTAGTCAGGCAGAGCCCTGCCCTTAGTGCCAGACTGGCTCTGTCAAGCTGAAAATGTGTGCTGTGCCCTGCAGTTGTGAGAGGGGCCATTAGAAATGCTGAAGTAGAGTTATTTTTTAATGTTAACAGGTTAATGATGAAAGTCGGTAGGGAATGTGAGTCAATGTTTAGACTGGGGAAAAGAAGCCTCCATCCCTGGTCCCTGCACTACCTTGCTAAGTGGCTTTGCTCAAATATCCTCTCTATGCACCTCAATTTTCCCATCTTTACTTTACATTAAAAGGACAACAAGAATCTTGGTGTGCAAAAGTCCCTTAAGAGCCCTGAATGATAACTACTATGAAAAATACGTACTTGCAGCAGCTACTCACTGACATAAGCAGAAAGAATTGCTCTTTATAAAGTAGTGATCTCCAGCCCAGAAACCTCAAAACCTCAAAGCCCAAGAATAATATTCTTGGTACTCAAGACTACAAGATATCTGCTCACTGGAAAACTGCTTGCAGAGCTGAACTAGATGTGCATGTGTGTAAAATAAAAATGACAAAACAGTTGTAGAGGAGAGAATAGTAAGGGACGAAGTTGTGTTTTCACCACTTTACAACAGAGTAATTTCTTCTCCCACAGTTGGAATTACTCCGTTCTGAAAACCACTGTAAGATGAGTGCCACATGGTGGCTGAGAAGCTTCTTTTTTAATGTTTGCAATAAGCAAAATGCTTAGAAATTAGGAAAAAGGATGTGCGTCAATCCATTAGATGGCATGCAAATAGTTCATTCTGTTCATGTAAAGCATATGATGCGCTTGCAAAATCATGCAACAAAGCGATGGTTTAATAGAACTGCTCTTCCTATAGAAATGGAAACAGGTGAAGTTTTCCTTCGTTGGACCATGTGAACATTCCTTTTATAAATAAAAGCTGCAGTATCCAAGGTATTTCCTTTGTTGTGTCACCTTTAGGACTTACTATTTGAAGTATTCCATTGAAATGGCTATGCTCCGTGCAGTGTTCAGAATTTCAAGTAAAACCTTAAACAGTTACAAATCAAAGCATCACAGTACTTTGAAGAAGCACATACACGATACACATCATATACTGCATGCATATGCATTGCTGCTATCTATCTATCATCAACACAATTGCAAAAATATTACAGCTTTGGGAAAAATATTTTGAGCAAATCATAAACATTAACATGATTCTTTTAAAATAATATCATTTTCAAAACTCAGATTTCAGCATATTTAGGGCTGGCTCTAGAAGTATGCTTTCAAAACATGTCAGATTCTTAGACAAATATCCACAACAATTTTCTGGCATTAACCCAGTTGTTTCAGTTAATATTGCACTAAAAATAAGTTGAATGATCCACTAGAATAAAATGTACTGATCAAGTAATTGCAAATAATATATATTTTTTTCTCCCGTGTATTTATTAAATTGTTCGGGTTTTAAGGTATTGGTATTTACACCTGCATCTGGTATTATAGCTTCTTCCATACTCCCTATGATTTTTGTTTCTCTTCTGAAAAGAATGCTTGATGAAATTCCGCACCAATGTCTCACTCAAATTTATAATTAATGTAGCAGAAAATTATATTTCTAATTAAATAAAGCTGAGCATGAATTGAGGCAAACGCTAAAAGCACTACAAAACAGTATAAAGTTAGGAGAGGAACAAGATCTCAAACAATAAGCAGGTAATGTAACTGCATATATTAGAAACATCTCAATTATTACATCCACAAAGGCAGAACCTAAAAAGCTGCATTTCATAAGAAGGTGTCATGTTGACATATATTGCTCATTAAAAAAGGTGCCGTTTGTATATGGGTTACTGTTCTTCATATGCATGAATACTGGTAACACATTGTGGGAAAGGAAAGCCCTTGAGATTTTGTGTAGTTTGAATATTTAATGTAACAATAGTTTGCTCCCTAATAAAGAAAGGAAAGAAATTTGGGAGACTAGGACATAAATTTGCCTATTTATTCTCGTACCCTGACTACAGCTGGGTATCGGCACCCTCTGCTCAGCCCTCCAGACACGCCGTTACAATTACAGTGCTGCTCACAGAGCTGCTCTTTAACCACAACTGCAGACTACAAACGCAAAGCTTCCCGTCACCTTCTTCAGCAGAAAATACCGAGCAGCGTATATAATATTCGTATATAATATATATGTGTACTAACCTACTAGTTATCTCTGCTTACACTCTGGCTGTCAGGAAACTGTCAGCTGTAAAGGCGATAAGGTGGGCAGTTTAAAGAAGATACTGACGCCTTAAGCTCCTTAATGTGCCAAGAATCAATCCCATGAAAGCAAACAACTTGAAAAAGGGTTATATGTATTTAGGAAATCTCTCGGCTCCCCTCGCGCTTGCTGGAGCTGGAGCCAGCGCTGGAGTTTTCTCACCCTAATGACCCCTGAAGCGGCCCGCAGGGATTGTGAAACAAGGCCGTTACACGAGGCAGCTCGCTAATTGAGAAGTTGATCGGGGGTAGAGGGATCCTGCTTTACCGCGTTAAGTGCCGAAATCAAGCATGACTGGATTGACGTCGCCAAATCACTGTCTGGAGGCCACTCCAAGCCAGGAGCAGCAGGGCTTTTCACACCTGATAGGCCCCCACTCTATCTACATCAAGTCGCATTAAGAAAGGGATGTATTACAGGAGGGGAGCCTCTGCCCCTGAAGAGTGCTGCCCGCGCCAGCTAATTGCTGCACCACAGCTTCCTAGGCACAGCCAATGTGCTCAGGTGCCAGAAGCATGAGCTACCAGCTCCAGTTACAGAGCACACCTTCGCCTCCCCTCCAAAAGAACAGAAAGGACCTCTCCATGTGAGGGACACGATTAG
>VXAB01009841.1:165263-198885 GCA_013399175.1 Odontophorus gujanensis | reverse complement strand
CGGGGGTAGAGGGATCCTGCTTTACCGCGTTAAGTGCCGAAATCAAGCATGACTGGATTGACGTCGCCAAATCACTGTCTGGAGGCCACTCCAAGCCAGGAGCAGCAGGGCTTTTCACACCTGATAGGCCCCCACTCTATCTACATCAAGTCGCATTAAGAAAGGGATGTATTACAGGAGGGGAGCCTCTGCCCCTGAAGAGTGCTGCCCGCGCCAGCTAATTGCTGCACCACAGCTTCCTAGGCACAGCCAATGTGCTCAGGTGCCAGAAGCATGAGCTACCAGCTCCAGTTACAGAGCACACCTTCGCCTCCCCTCCAAAAGAACAGAAAGGACCTCTCCATGTGAGGGACACGATTAGGAGAATTAATTATTTGTCCTGGTTGGGCAGAAAGCTGCCCTGGAAGAGAGAGCATCTGGGGGATGCAGGCTTCTGCTTGAAGCACTGTGAGGGCACCTTCACCTACAACTCTCACAGGCTCTCGGGAGTTCTGCCAGAGAGGGAGGGCAGCTGGAGAAACTGAGGCAGGGGGCTCAGAGCGCAAAGAACCACAAATCGCTGAACTGCCGGGCCTTTCAATCACAGGTGGATGCCTAACTGACTCTTATTCCTCTGCAAATCCCCCTCATCAGCAGTTTGATCAAGGTGACGAAGAGAGCCTGGGATTTAATCTCAGCTAGGATTAACACCCAGTGGCTCCTGCCCCTCAGTCCTCAGCTTGCCTCAACTTTAAAAGGGGTCAGCTCTTATTCCCGTGTACTATCAAGAGATGCAGCCATGACGTGGTCAAGGTTGCCTTGTCAATCTGCCTGTTATTTATGTAGAACAGAGGGTCCCCCAAACTGTTCCGATGTAAATTTTAAGCTGAGGAGGAAATACAACAGGATGTGAGGCAACCAGCCTCTGAAATTCAGTGGAGATGGTCACAGTCACATTCTCAGGGTACCTTTTAGAAGCAGGAGTAATTTCTTTCGCAAACAGTATCCCCTGTTACATGATGATATGAAAGCATGCTCTATAATAAGAGCTTCAAATACAGACTTTACAAGTCTTCATATACTACTTATTTAGATCTAAAAAGGCAATGACAGAAAGTCAGGGGGTAGCACGATAATACAATTTAGAGGAAAAATCACTGGAGATAAACTGTAAGGCATTATATGGAGAATATTTCCATATTTTCTTTGAAATTTCAATAAAAAACTGAGATAGTTTTTGTTTTTCAGAAATAATAGTCCATACTTGCTGCTTCTCTACATAAAAGCCTTTTCTCCTCTTTAACATGGGGAATCTTCTGTGAAATACACCTCACCGTAGCTTTACTGAGGCTGCAATCTGGCTTTTTTTGTTTGTTTGTTTGTTTTGTTTAATAAAACTGTGAAGGGGGAGTAGTGGGGAAAAAAATCTTGAAAGAACCAATAAAAATTACTCTACATGAAATGGCATCTAGCTGTAGGTCATATACACTGCACACATTGTATTACATGTGAATCACATTTTTACATACATGAGAATCATCAAATTACATCTCTCTTATGACAACTGGTAACCACATGGATCTGGATGAAATCCTTCCCTACATGCAATATTCTCTACTCTGGCAAATCCTGGAAAGCATGGCAAAAGCTGGCTCGCTCTGTTTTGCTGCTGTCCCTTGGAGGGGGCAGACTCCTTCCCCCCTGCTGACTACCAGATATGTCAGATTAAAAAAGTACGGCAAACACAGTGTCCCCAGGTATCATTCTAGAGAAGGGGAAATAGGAATTTGGTCTGGTTTCTACTGCAGTTACAGCTTCAAGCCCCTGAAGATGAGCTGATATTGCGGCTTATCCCTTCCCTTCCTGCCATAACGGTCAGCAGCAGACAGCGTGGCAGGCACCACTGCAAGCACAGACAGGCTTAAGTGATGGGGAGCGATAAGAGTGCAGGAAAGTATGAATGAAGCTATCCCATTCCACCTAGGCATGGCAGCAGGTAAATTTATCCTTCTCTGGACTATTTATGTGATATTTTTTAGGGGTGAGGCAAGGTAATGAGTGACTGATGAAGTCAAAAGATGCCTACTACTACAACAGCCTGAGAGGGGGTGAAGAGGTGCCTCTGCATTGGCCCTGTATTAAATGCACAGCAGTCTCTCTGCTGTCCCTGTTGCAGCACATATATGTGACAAGTGCAGTCAACTCTGCGTGGGTTTCTGGAAGGAAGTATCCTGCCATGCTAATAGCGGGGACTTCGTTTTTTAAAACTAAAGTACTGCTCAAATATAAACAAAGGCATGCACAACATGGCAGAGGGCACCCTTGGGAGGAGAGTCATGACTGGCTGTAGGCAATTTCATTCACTTCCTTCAGAAGTGAGGTCATTTAGAGTTTGCGTGTGCATCTCCCTGTCCTCGGGGAAGCACCCTTTGCTGCAGTAGAACCCAATCAAGCCCTGTCCTGTGCCTCTACTTGCTGCTCCAAAAGTTACCTGAAAAATATTTGACAGATATTCTCACTCACATATGTAGCCTCAGACTGAGAGAAGTAGCAGTGTCCTCTATTTTCCTGCCCCTTTTCATAAAATCATGGAATGGTTTGGATTGGAAAGGACCTTTAAGATCATCTAGTTCCAACTCCCTGCTATAGGCAGGGACATAGACCAGGTCGCTCACAGCCCCACCGAGGCTAGTCCTGAACAACTCCAGGGAGGGGATATTCACAACCTCTCTGAGTAACTTATTTCAGTGTCTCACCACCTTCACAGTAAAGAATTTATTTCTGATACCTAGTTTAAATCTACTTTCTTCCAGTTTTAAAACATTTCCTCTTGTCCTGTCACTACCTTATAAAAGGTACCTCTCCAGCTTTCCTGTAGGCCCCCTTCACATCCTGGAAGGCTGCTATAAGGCCCCTACAAAGCCTTCTCTTCTCCAGGCTGAAGAGCCCCAACTCTCTCAGCCTGTACCTGTAGGTGAATTGCTGGACCTGCTCCCAGAGCTCCATATCCTTCTTGAGTTGAGTGGGCCCAGAACTGGATGCAATACTCCAGGTGGGGTCTAATGAGGGCAAAGTAGAGGGCTAACCCTGATAACCTCCCTCGATCTGATGGTCATGCTTTTCTTGATGTAACCCAGGATACGGTTGCCCTTCCAGACTGCAAGCTCACATTGCTGGCTCATGTTGAATCTTTCATCAACCAACACAGAATCATAGAATCATAGAATCATAGGGGTTGGAAGGGACCTCAAGAGATCATCGAGTCCAATCCCCCTCCCAAAGCAGTTCCCTACACCAGGTCGCACAGGTAGGCGTCCAGGCAGGTCTTGAATATCTCCTGAGAAGAAGATTCCACAACCCCCCTGGGCAGCCTGTGCCAGTGCTATTTATTATTTATATTTGGCATCCCCAAATCCTTCTCCTCAGGGCTGCCCTCAAGCTGTTCTCTGCCCAGCCTGTACTTGAGCTCGAGACTGCCCTGACCTGGGTGCAGGATCTTGCACTTGGAGCCCTTTGTTTTGATGCAGAGAAGAGTTTAGAAGCCGTCAAACCAAACAGAAGCTAACTATTGCTCCATGCCACCACTAGCGATTACACTGAAGCTCAGGTAGGGAGATCACATCTTCAGTATCCTTGCTCCAGTATTGTAAACTACACACTCCAAAACAAAGCAGCTAGATAAGAAACATTAAAAATGATATACGCCCTCCTCAGTCTTTTCCATCTTGTTTCTACCAATAGGCCACTAGATAAAATGCTAACCTACAAGTGCAAATCTTTTGTTTCTCCTTTGTTACAGCTGTTCACCCCTTCATCTTCCTCCATTTCTACCTTTACCTTGTTTTATTCATTTCATGTCACTGCCATTTGTTTTATTGTTACCATTCTCAACTACCTCAGGCCTTTCTTCTTCCATCAGGCCCAATCCTTGCTGTACAGTCTTGTTCACTTTCACTTGATAAATTACACTCTTGCGTAGATCCTGATCCAACTTGTCATTCTGCCCAGGTTTCAGGTCTCATATTTGACTAAAGTTCATTTTTCTTCTAATTAAAATTACATTTCAGAAATCAAACTTCTGGCTAATGGGAGGGAGGGGTTTCTAATACTTCCAGTCAGTTACTCACTACAATTACTAACGATTTAAAGAAATATTTGGTATGGGTACCATGGCACTTTTTTAGGTATTTTCCATTGACATATGATCTATTCTGCTTTTTCCATCACCTCTGGAGTTAGATAGGGTTTTCCCTTAAATCCATTCATCTGCTACCTACAGAAAGACAATAGGAAGCTCTACTACTATCCCTGAAGCTTGTTTCTTGGTAGTTTAGGAGGACAGTTTAAAGCTTGTGCTAAGGATCATGAAATAGTAAATGAAGAGAGGGAGGAGTTCTTCCCTCCCTGTAGGCAGCTAGAGCTGAGTCTTAGGGAGACGATAGGAACAGTACCCCTTAAAAAGCAGCCCCAAAAAAGCTTACTTGCAACTACAATATTAATGGTCACAAGGAATGTTGCTGTTTGTAATTACTGTTGTTAACTGTCTACCCTACCAGACCCAGTATACACACAGACCCAAGCAGTATGCAACCAACAAGGGTTGTCTGAGTTGCAGCAGTGCTTTCCCACTCACAGAGTTGGTTATCCCTCATCTTTTGCTTTAAACTTGTTCTGTATGTTGACATTTAAAATTTCGGGGTACTATTCAGGATTCTGAATAACAGCCACAATTCTCATAGGTTTCCTATGTCTGAATTCTTGGGGAATCCATCCCCAGGCTCTTCAGTTTGATGTAGTTCATTTCAGTATGAGAGGATAACTTGAATTGATTTTGATTAAAGAAACCCGAAAATTATCCTCCTTACAGACATGCACGTAAAGGGGAAAATAATAAGGGCAAAGCCCTTCATGCTACATTTTAATTGAAGCTGGAGAAGTATTAATCAGAGGGCAGGGAGACATTTCAGCACAATCAGCTACAGCACAGAAGATACGAAGTACACCCAAGGCCAGTTCTGCAAGACTGGACAGAAGGCAAGCTGTGCAAATAATTGCTGTGGCAGCAGTATGCACAAATCCAGTCTACCCTACCAAACGTGGTAGTCTACTCATAGGCTGGACAAAGACACACTCAGTATGCAACCACCAGGGATCTGGTCACCTGCTGCCCCATGCAAGCAAAGACCATGACAGAGCCCCGAAGTTCTGTTAAGGGATTTTCCATTATTCATTCAAAAGTATTAAACTGACCTGAAATTATTGAAGGATTACTCATATAGATAACAGCCACAAATCCTGTAACATATATCCCACATATCTGCTAGAAAACCCGTATGAGTAAGAGGTACTATTTCTGACTGACTGAGCTGACCAAAAAGGCTGCTGGAAAAAGAGAGTAACACTTCTACAACCCTTGATAGTACAAACATGGATTTTCTATTCATGGGAGACTGTTTTATTATACTGATACAGTATAATAGGAGTATTTTGCCAATATTGTATGTCAATACTCTTAGATGCGCAAGTTTTCATAGTGTTGAATATTCCTTAGTTTTATGAAGAAAAGATTGCAGACTTCAGAGGAATGAATCATACCCACATTGATTTCCTGGATCAGACGATGTGTTACAGCACTGTAAGAGTCTGCCTAGAAAAAAAAAAAAACCTGCAAAAATTTGACTGACATCTGAAACCAGGGAAAAGCGCTTTTTCCCAGTGAAGAAACATGCTTGCTAACCAGACTTTACTTAGCAAATATCTTAAAAAAAACCTCAAAAACATATATATATATATTTAGATTGCTGCCATAGGCCTATAGAATCCCCCTTCTCTTTGAATAATTAAAGTGTGTTGTAATTGTATAAGATATCTCAATTCAGAAATTATAAAATGAAGGAAGATTAAAAAAAAGACAGTCTGGATTAATAGTATGTTGCATGCTGTAGTTATAGATATATCTTGCAGATCATTGCTCTGTGGTTCCATAATCTTCTGGGTTTTTTTTTTTGTTTTTTTTTTAATTTCAAAAAGCAGATGCTTCTTTTCAGCTTCTGATTGGAAATGGCTGTTGAACAAAGAAAGTGTTTCATATGAGACCACACAATATTTTTATTTACATAATCATGACATCTATGAGCAGACTTGGAATTCAAGAATTAGTGAATACTTCAGAAAGTGCAGGATAGAAATTCACATTTGCAGCTGAATTTGCTTCAATGGTGTAAACAGCCATTTCACAGTCACTGAATGCTTCCAGACAGCTCAACTAAAATGCTTTCTGGCACAGACATTGGTTGAAAACAGCCATTCTTAATTAAATATTGAATACTATCCTTAGAATGATGGTTTTTCTACCAAGAACTAAGATTATGCATGGAAACCTACAGATACTACTATCAGATCATCTTGATTTAAATATACACACACATATATATTTATATATAATTATTTACTAAGCAAATAATTCCATTCAACATTTTGCAATTTCTCATATTTAATCACTAACTGTAAGCAGAAATGGAAGTTACCTGTCAAATTCATCATTACTAAGAGGACCGGAAAAAGAATGGGAAGGAGATCAAGTTGCAAATATGATCAGCATTCTTGCTGCTCTTACAGAAGGTGATCTAACACCCACTGAAGCGAATAGCAGGGATAAAAACACTGCTTTCCTCCTAAGGTGTTTTTTTTTTTTTTTTTCCTATCACAGAATTGGCAACATCACTATGTTTCATGAGACAGTAAAGCATTTAAAATTAGGTAAAATTCTGGCTCTTTGTGCTCGACCTCTACCCCTGAACGTGCTCATTCTTTCAGAAGGGATTAGGAAGAGTAGGAAAGGCATCTCCCAGAATAGAACGAGGCATGGCAATAATCCTCTAACTGATCACTTAGAGCGCTAAATAAATAGACACAAGTCATTCTGTGAGTCCTTTCTTTTTTAATCTATGGCAGGAGCAGCCACTCGGAAGCACTGTATGGGGGGCTTGTGCACCAATGAGAGTTTCCCAGGGAGCCACAATTACAGCACTCACGGAAACACATCACGGACTTGGAAATTTCTCCTCTGCACAAGTACTGTCTAGTATATAAAACAGATTCACAGTAAGAGCTCCCTGTTTTCCGAGGAAAAAAAAAGCATGTATTGCTATACCATATCACTACATCATAAGCATTTCTCCAATAAGTTGTATTAATTTTTAATCAAGCAAATACTCTTATTGAGCCCAATAGGTTCACTTGTACTAGGAAGATTTTCAAGACTGGCAACAAATGAACAATAGTCATAATCCTCTTTCTCATTTGCACGTGTGTGTACTCTATGTAATAGGAAAGAAGCTGAGAAGGAGAAAACAAAAATACATCTAAAATAGTCAAAAATTTTTTTTGGACCTTCTCAACAGATCATAATCTTCCTCCAGTTTGGTTATTGTTATTATAACCATGGTTCTTCTACAGTAACTTCTCTGGCATTACTGAACCAGTCATGCGAGTTTTTGCAGCTCCTATATTCCTTAAGCCTCCACCATAATTTGCTTCCTAAACTGTGAAGGCACCAGGAGGGCTCCAAACAGGTCTCAGTAGTGTGTCTGGAACTGTTGCTGAGAATTTGAAATCAAAGCACAGGACAATCAATAGCAAAAATCAACCAAAAATAGGGAAAAGACGAGAACACGATTAAAAATAAAGAATTCTTCTGATTGGTTGGGAAGCCCTGTGTGCTATGCACCAGAGGTTTTATCATCGTAAGTTTTAGGAAGATTTCTACAGCTATCTTCCATGGTGGTTCTTAACCAATATTTGCATGTTCTCCTTCCCAGCAGCTACGCAGTCTCTGGAAATTAAAGATGTTAAAATATGTCAGGAATGCATGTTCCCCTTGGTTTCAAGTTCATGTCCAATCTCACAATGAATCCATTTACTCTTTTTTTTTTTTTCTTTTTCCTCAGTACTTGCTCAGGCTGTTTTCCAATGATCTCTGAGAAGTTTTCTCTATTTAGTGGTTCAACAGCTGGCCAGATGTGAGACTGTTAGTAAGTTTAGCTACAACTTTTAGAGATGAGGCAGTTACCTTAACTAAGACAGGCAGTCTTCCCAGCTCAAGTTAGAAGAGGTGGCTATTAGCAAATCATATGTTCTTTTAAAGCTGATTTCAGCCCAGACCAAGCTTATTCTGAAACTGAACACTGGGTTTGAAAACCAGAAGGCCAATTCAACGGAACATCACAAGGTGGATTTTTTTTCAGTGCAATGTAGGTATTTTATCTGGATCACAAAGGAATTCGATGTTACTGTAAGCTGTACTCAAAACCAGTCTCTCGTAGAATTAAAAGGATTATGCAGGTTCAAATCAACAATTCTATATACATTTCTTTCCTTGGAAGCTTTATCCAAAAGAACATGAATATTTTCTGATTATACTTTAATCAGTAGTTCACCTATAGGGATCACTACTAAAAATGAATCTCTTCATAAAGGGACAGAAACCATCAGTTATCCAAAAATGTGTATTTTGTCTCTTTATTTTATTTATTTATCTATCTATTTTTGCAGAAGTCTGTAAATTTACTGTTTTCACAGTGTACATGGATGGTGTGTGAGGGAATAAATAATTATAAAAACAAGCTACAGTTAAAATTATATTGAAATACTTAATAGTTATAATGCAGAATGGAATACTCACACACTGCAGATTTCAGAAAGTGAAAATAAAATTGACAACAAAACCAAAATAGGCTTTGTTGACTTTTCTCTCATCTGCATTAAACATAAAAAGAAAACGGAGGAGAAGTATTAATAGCAAAAGAAAACTGGATTTGAGACTCATGCTTGTGATAAACAAATTGCTTGCAGCAGGAATGTTTCTTTACAGCGTGTGCTACAGCTGAAATTTGGCACTACCTCTTTCCAACCCTGTTGAAATCTCATGAAAAATGAATATTTAGCTTCAATAATAATTTATTAAGTTGAAAGTTTAACAAGTCTTTAGGCCTTGATACTGCAAAAATGCAGGCGATGTTCATTCACTACCGCCATTTACTAAATTATATGTGTAGAACCATCTCCAAGTCCAGAGACCGGAATTCAGAAGTCTTCGGAGGAGAACTTCTATACATACCTTGAAGGGCACCTATAGGCTTGGATCTTTTGAGTGGGAGGTATGCAATTAATTCTCACTAACAATAAGTGTTACTGGCTACCTCCAGGAACACGACTGTGTTGTTGGGATAATTATTTCAGTTATTTTTTGTACTGTTAGGAATACATTAATCTTACTTAATTAATCACAGTAAAACTTTCTTTTAGAAACTAAAATGAGGATATTTCAGGGAGCAGAGAGAATAAGTGAGGAAAACAAACAAAACTAAACAAAAATTAAACTCCCCATTAATTTGGTGTGAAAAACTTACATTCTTCTTGCACCATTTATTGCTTATAATTTACTTGTACCTGATGATCAAACATAGTGAATGAAAAAGACAGTACTGTCTCAGGTGATTTCAGAGTACTTCCCTTATGTTTTACATTATAAAGTAAGAAAGATCTGAGTAACTGTTCACTTTAAATAAATGGTTTAATGTACAATTCAACATTATGTATGTTATGTATGAACATAACATTCAATAGCTCTTTCATTTAAACCCTTCCATTCCTCTCCTCTGCAGGAAAGGTTTTGATTTGAACACATAAACAGTGTGACATTCAGCAGGAATAAGGAGCAGCCCCCCAAAGACCCAATCATCTCCTATTTTAAGGGTAAAAAAAAGTGGTCATAGCTTCGCAAGAGATAGATGTATTTTTAAAAAGTCTCCAAATAAGGAGCCAGCTCCAGAGCATGCTGCCTGTTAAATCTGAAAGCTCTAACTGTGTTAATGGTCTGAAAACCACATCTGTGTAGCCAGGATACCAGTGCTGGTGCTACCTTTACAAGACAGTCCATGCACTTCATCTGCACTCATAACCCAAACCAAAACTGTGCCTGGGAGTGGTCTTCCAAGCTTCGTGGGTTCAGACAGGCGTAGCTGTACCCTTTATGGAATATGCCAGCAAGAGGAAGCTGCTTGTCTACCAGGATTTTCTGCAAAAGCCTATTAATTTCCCTTTACCTTTTACTGTGTGAAAAGTTCTCCCCCAAAGGAAAACAAGTTGCGATTTTGGTAATTAATTGCACTATGCCAATAAATAAATAAATAAATAAAAGGTTTGTTAGTGCCTCGGAGACTGGAATACATCGTGAATTAGCAATTTGTAATTAGAAATTTGCATTGAAGAAATGGGAAGGAGCAAATAAATTCTAGATCAAAATTAGTGTGTTACAATTTATCCATCGTTAACTTAAAGCAAGCATTTGACAATTTACCTGTATAATGCTAGCCAGTCGAATACGATTTTCTCACATCAGTAAACTGTTATTACGCTTCTACAACCAAAGAAAAATATGGAGGAATGCACAAACTGATTCAAATTAACCAGGTCTCACTATTCATTTTCTGAAAAGCACTGGGCGTGCCTTGCATCCGAAAGCAACGATTTGTTATGCACTGTAGTGTTACAGCGCTCCACATCATAAGTAACTGTTTAAAAATCCAAGGCATTCCTAGAATGTTTCACTTAAACGTTTCTGCAATAAAATCTTATTGAACTGTTGCTTTATATTAATTTTTTTTTTTACACACTAGAGACCAAGGGATGCAAGTTAGATTTTTTTCTTTTCTCTTTGCTCCTTCCTATTTTTTTTATAAACTTTGCCTACTACTAGCAAATAAACTATCTCTCTTTTTTAATAAAACCATGGCCTTGAGTTTTTGCCCCTTAATAGTAGCCTACATGGTCGACTACCCTTGGTGTTAAATTTTCTTAAATTGTATTTCTGTCAGTGTATCATTTTTTTAAGCAATGGACCCTATAATAGCAAGCTCTGTTCTGTCAGGAGTACATTTTAACAGCATGACACAAGTATTTTTCACTACAGGAGACAAACAATGATATGTATTACATGCAGTAAACATTGCCTTTGGTACATAGGGTTCTCTTAGCATTCATCTGTCTAAAATTTCATTGTGTCCTGGACGGGGAAAAAAAAACCCTGCCTCTCATTAACTATTGCCAAGGGCTGTAGGTTTGCAAAGTGCCAACAATGCATTGTCACATTTCTCACAAAACAAGGGCTTGATTGAATATTACAAGAATGCTGAAAAGCCAGGAAGGTGGATTAGGGGATATTTTAATAGTAAAAACAAAATTACAAGCCTTTCAGTGGGCTGTTTAACTAGCAATCTTGTAACCTTTTTTTTTTTTCCTTAAAACATGCCTCCTCCCCCCAAACAAGTAGGAGCAAGAACTTTATGAAATAAAGATGTTTTGCACTTAAAATAATAGGGTCCTGGCAAGAACAGAATAAAAATGGCAATTTTTCTGTGTGAAACGCACTCAGCCCTGCAATTTTGCAGCATGAGGACCGCAGTGGCAGCAGTTCCGAAATTCTCCTTAAATTTACATGTGGGTTGCAGTTTGGTAGTTAATCAGACCAATATAGTTACTTGGAAAAACAAGTTTCTGGTGCTGATGCACATGAAGTACCCTTTAGCTGTGAGGGACCACACCAGAGGATCTCTCTGCTGTGACATCTTTGCCATACATTGCGTGGGTGTATATGACCTTATGAGAGCCATCTGCAGTGGGGTCAGAATCTCTCTTTGTGAATCAGTAGGTTGGGAGGGGATTTATAAACAGCTCAGCACTGGCACAATTCTTCTCTGATTCAAAAACCAGCAGGAGTGCAGAGCACTCTCAGAAACCTCATCGGCTTTGCTGAACTCTGAAGTGACTTTCATCCAGAACCCTATACTACGAACACTGTAAATGGGTAACGTGCAAAGAATTATTTGCAAGAATAAAACCAATGTGAGTATAAAATTTACTCAGACACATAATTGTTGCATTATTGCATTATTTACTTGATAATTGCTCCTTTAAAGAAATATGATTTCTTTTTTCTCTTTGGAATAGAATCAGCATAATCAGAAAATCTTTTTTTTAGAGGCTTTGGGTAAACACACTGCTCCACAAAAGCATCATCTGTGGTAGGCAAATCACTCCCGAGATCTGAGTTGTCTCTTCTATAAGAAAAGGAACAAGACATTTTCTCAGCCGCTGGGGAGCCAACACCTGAGGCAGTAAGATAGAAATAATTCAGTGCTAGGTCCAAATGCAAGGTATAACTTCCTCACTCAAAATGACGAAAGGCTTTCTGGCTCCTGAGAATTATTGGAAAAGGATTATCACAAACACCGATTTGATGTAAACTGAAAATAGCTTAGTTAGATCTTCTGGGCCCAAAGCAGAGAGGACCTCAGCGAAGGGGGAAGCAGCAGTCAATACAGAGGGTAAGGTTCCCAATGATGGAGCCGGGAAAGGATAGAGAGGAACCACGAAGCGTATATGTTTTTAAGAAGTGACAAGATTTCCTAACAGGCTGTTACAGAAATTACTGGGGAATTCCACTTCACAAGAACATTTTAAAAATGTGGCACTGGCATATAAAATGTCCAGCGGATGTTGGGAGAGGCAGACACACAACTTCTTATCTCAGGCACATCATTCATTTTGCATCTGATGACTGCTGGCTCCAGTCACAGTTGTTGAATAGGTGGGGTTTTTAAAGGAAGAGAAATTTACAGCTGTTTCACAGAGACAGAGAAGAGATCATTTGCTCTATATAGCCTTCAGAAAAGAAATATAGAGAGTAGCTGGCACTGGTAAATGCTGAGATTGCTTGCCAAAGCCTGTAGCCTTATGAGATTCTCTATGCATCTCCTCAGCGGAGTTGAAGAAGGTTTGGCTGGAACAAGATTGCTTCTCACCAGCAACATCTGCTACAAGATCTGGAGATCTCTGTCATAACAAAGCCTGTTTTCAGATTCCTGCCCTCCTGTAGGCGCCGTGTGCCAGATGAAGGGAATGGAACAGGATAAATAGGCTCTACAGGCTCTGCATCCAGCCGGGGAGAATTTCTCTGAGAACAAGCTCCTCTGGCAGCTGAAGGACTTCAAGGGGACAAAAATACCTTCAAGAATCTTGGGCTGAAATTTTGGCACACAGTGGGACGGCGATTGCAGGCCTTTTACTGTTTCCTGAAAAGTCTGTCTGTGCTCCAAGAGTTATCTGGGGAAGTTCCTACAAGTTTTCCCTCATCCTGACAGAAGTGGGTCACATAATGGAAAAAACAAAGACTACAAATGAACAGAAAGGATAAGGAGCTGGATGTTACTGGGTGGAAGCAGACCATCAAAGGAAAGCAGTAGAGTCCTAAGGAGACCATGAGATCAATAAACATTGCTCTGAGACCTTCCAGGTGCAGAGCTCATCTTGTCCATCATGACCACTATGTCTCTGCACTGCAATGTGACCTCCACCACTGCTTAACAATGTGAGTGGAGAGTTTCAGCTGCTCTCCCCTCTGCGCAAAGAAACTTGAATGACAGCATAAATTATTTAATCAGAGCATTCCTACCGGAGGCCCAGAGTCTGTCTAGTTCTCTCCTTTGCCATGAAATGGCACCTCTCTGAGCTGGGGTTGAAGGCCTGCCTGCTTATGATGTTGGAAGGAGGTCGTCGTGCCACCCAGTAAGTCACTCTCTAAACTGGGATGCACTGCCCACCAACATTTAAGAACAAACAAAAAAGAATTTATCTAATCCATTTGCATTCCTATATTTCTGAAGAATGCTATGTCAAGACATCAACTGTCTTTTTAAACAATCTCTAAGGTAATTAGGTTGCTTTCTTCCTTGAGACTATGGGAAAAAGCTCGCTGTGTGCACACTGAACGTAAACGCCATATAGCTCCATCAACCAGGATGTTCACGTGTCTGTCCAGATTCTTTTTTATCTATTCCATTCAACTCCACTGACTGATAGAGCAGGTCAGGCTAGCTGCAGCATCCATACATTACTTGGGTAGACAAAATTTCCCCCTGCCACTAGTTTTTACTATAGCAATTAAAGATTCATGTGTTTGCTACAAAGCCCTCTAAAGCAGATGCAAAATACTCATAAAGCTACATTTAAATCACTTCACCTCCAATACATCATCCCAAACGCATCACAACTGCTAGAAAAACTGTTCACCAATCCTAAATAAATGCACACGAGGGTAAAAACAGAGTCAAAATTCATGTGCTGCTCACAGCACTCTGTGAATGCCACAGCATAATGTAACACACAGTCTCAGCTAATACTATCAAAAAAAAAAAACTTTGGTATGTAGACTAAAGACAAATCTGGGGACCTGCTATCTTTCTTGTGCATAAAGCATCCCTCATGTGCAATGTGAGAACAAGGGTGGGAGGATAAAACATTCTGGATCTTGCCATAGTCATTACTGCATATCCTCCAGTGTCCTCAGACAACATTGCCCCTTTTCTCTAACACCTGACACTGTTCCTCCTCACTGCAATTTTTGTGTTAAGCCTTAATAAAGCTCCAACATCCATTGTTAAAACTCACAAACTTAAAATTCTGTGCTTTGGTGCAAGCAGAGACTCAGCTTGTGTGACTTTTTGGAATCACTGCAGCAAGTCGTGAATGATGTATGAAATGAAAAATCCCTGCTCACTGCACACAATTCAGATAGTAAAATCTCCCTGGAGCATAAAAAAAAGCACTTAAACATGTCATTTTATTTTTGTCCTGTGCCCAGAAGACTCCCTCATCTCTTCCCAAGAACATGCAGACACCTCAGCTATCACCAGAGAACAAGAAAGTACTCTTGGAGCTAAAAGTGGATCCGCTCAGTTCACACAGTATTTCTAGGAAAGGATACAGGGATCTGGAGCAAACCAGACAGAATTATACTGGTGACATGTTCAGGTCTCTCTCCAACCACACTTTTTGTCTCATTTTTTAAAGTAATACCTAATCTCATCATCCTGACTCTTTAACTTGATTGACCTTTCCAGATTGCATTATGGCAGCAACAACAGCATGCTCAACATAGTTAGGGGCATGAGAAGAAATATTTGATATAAATATCATGTGTGTGACTAGCCATCATTTATGTTGGGACAAAAATAGCAACGTGCTTCTACTTTTTATCTTGTTCCAGCACTCTCTCACAATGCTAACATTCAGGCCTTCAATGTTTCTTGCCTGTTAACTGGAAATTTCTATTCGACCTGCCTTTTGGTGCTGACCTTTTAAATCTGGCATAATTCGGTCACTTTCATATTTGCTGCACATGCTGCTTTCATTTGGCTTTTAATGAGCACCTATTATATTTTCCATATCCTTATGATGTAGAAGCTGTTAGAACATGGGAGGACTTTTATTTTTTTTCCTTTTTCTCTTATTGGTTTGCAAAGTGATGCATCAGTAAGGGCTGGGTTACTCCCAGATGGATTTCTTCCTTACCAAAACTTCTGCATGTAGTGGACAGTTTTGGTTCACCCACATCCACAAGGGTAGTGGATCTCCAGGTTTAATATTACAGCAAAATCACTCGGTTTGGCACAACAAAATTTTCTCAATCACAAAGAAGGGGGGAGATGTCCAGTTTGCTGCTGGTCCCTTTGAGCACAAAAATGGAAAACTGACAGCAAAACTGCAAATCCACGGACGAGTGATCTGCCCAGATGCCGCTGTCTTGGTGACTGCGTTTAGATTTAGGAAAAGAAAGCGGGGGTCTGATCTAACGACAATTGATGTTGTCTTCTCTTGACAAGTTTTCTTAAATTTGCAATTTAATAATTATTCTTCCCAAAATATTACTGATGATGAAGGACAATTGCCTACATCAGTGTCACATTTCTGTCATCTTTGGGATTCTGAAATTTCAGGGAAAGCAGAGAAAAAAGGTGCAGCCATTAACCCTTTTGCTTTTCCAACTTCTTTGTGCAAAAAGCAGAACCGTAACTACTTCCACTCCTTATGCACAGCAGAAGGATGACAAGACAGGAATTCACACCAGACAAAGGCAAGTGAGGCACAGACAGGCAAAAAACTTAGCAGTACATCCTCCACCATCAGCAGCAGTGCTATCAAGATGCAACACTGCAGTAAGGCTGAATTAGCAGAAACTGCTACCATATTTTTTTCCTGAGTAAACCAAGAACCGGACAGCAAATATCTGGTAATATCTGATTTATTTCACCTATTGGGATATCTTTGGATGTCACCACCTACACAACCCGGAAAGCAACACATGGCTAGAAGCGACATGGACTGTAAAACTCTGCTCTTCATTGCTATTTCTCAACAGACAAACACACCAGGTCCAGGTTAAATTTGGTTTCACAAGAGATCAGCTAGATCTCAGAGATATGAAGATACAGTGCTTAAAGCACACATAAAAAGTTTTCCAAAGTTTGGAAGGTAACAAGGCTGGTTCTCAACTGTCATACAGGGATAACAATTTCCAGGCATACATTGACAAAAACCTCTCTCTCCACTTTAGGAAGATTTTCTGGGAAACAAAAGGTGTTTACAATTATTTTCAGCATTTATTTCCTCCACATCTTAATTTTCTCTTTTTGGAGGAAATGGAAAAGGAATACTTATCTTTCCATCAGGTTTTTGATAATCTGCAATACCACTTCTCACTCTACTGCTTAAATAATATTGATAGTAAGCCAAGCATAAAGCATGTAGGAGGTGGTGGCAAGAAATTTTCCCAAAAAGCATACCTTAAAAACTGACGAATCAGCTTTTGAGGAAGAAACACAGAGAAATGGTGTTGAGGTGGTTTAAATGAAAGTATCAGACAAAATATAGAGGTTGCAGACCTGCTAAAATAGCCGGCTTATGTGTCTTATACATACCCATGTACATAAGAAAAAAAACTACTTTTTTTAATAGATCACAAGGAAAAATGTTTACCCGTCAACATAGTAAGATTATCTGGATAATAATAATATTGTTTAGAATAGATCGTTCTAGAATTATTTGCACAGACTCAGTAAACTCCAGTTCAGACAGATAATCTGACAAATTAAAGTAAATTTTGCAAATATATACTAGCATCAGAGGAAACCTCAGGAGTCTGTTAGTAGAGAAGATATATTTGAAAAGGAGGGAAAAGAAGCGAGTGAAAGCAATCAGCTGCTTACCATAGCAAGAAGCTGTATGTTTTATGATCACCTTAATTATTCCTTGGCCAAATTAAGAACTCATCACAGGCAGTATACCTGCTGCACACATTTCAGATGTGGAATGTTGTGTGTTCTATTTTGTCTTTTAAACTTGTAATTATCAGCTGAGAATCTATTCAAAAGATGCACAAGAAACAGGGAGGAGTAAGAGGGTATGGATATTACAGGAAAACAATCAAGCTTTGTTGTACATAGAGTCTGAGAGAAATCGAAACTCAGACAAGGGGACATCAGGAATGGTTCTCAGGTTGAATATTAGAAAAAACTTCTCCAAAAGAGTGGCTGGGCACTGAAATAGATTGCCCTTGGAGTGGTGGAGGAGTCACTGTCCCAGGAGGTGTTCAAGAAACGCTTAGATGTGGTACTTAGGGACATGGTTTAGGGGGCAATATTGGTGGCAGGTGGATGGTTGGACTAGGAGATGTTAAAGGTCTTTTCCAACGTTAAAGATTCTGTAATTCTGTGAAAATGCCTCAGAAAAGCACATGGGAGGCCAGTGGTTGGATACGATCTCATGAAGTGGTCATTTCTGTTTTACTCCATAAACCTTTTTTTACAGTGGTTCACTCTGCATTACAACTGAGTTAGTTAAGGAGGTGCTGCAGGAAGCACTCCTGGCTCACTTCCTGCTACAGAGAGGCTCGTTAAAGACAGCACATTTACAGTAATACTTTCAACATTTCCTGTAGCTCTTAAGATTGCTTTAGTGAGTTAAATTCTGAGTAGAAAGTATATTTTAATTTACTTTTTAGCGCTCCCTAAGCATTCAACGTCATGTTGCATTTTTTTAATACTATACGGAGCATAAAAATGCATTAATTTAACATCTCAATGAAAATGAACACATCCTTCTACTAGCCAGAAGCTGCTAATTACATGGGACAGGTTCATCAGCACAGTTTTGGAGCACGAGGAGAAAATGAATTGAGAACCCAAGATTCACAAACACCAACTCAAAATCCTAAGGCTTTTAAATACACTTTTGTTCCACCTCCTACCGCTGTCTTCCCCATAAAAATTGCAGAGGGCAGAGCCCAAGAGCTGCCAACAGACTGTACAAGCTTCAAGGCAGACCCCTATATCACCTGCCAGAAGTTCAGCTTGGGAGTGATGATGGAGTAGGATTAATGTACAAATCCACATCCTTTCAGTCAGAGAGTAACAGGGAGAGATAGTTATGGATATCAGCACTTTGACATCCCAGAGACACACTGGCACAGTACAAGTTGTGGTTGTGGTCGACATTGCGGCCTGCAGCCATGTGCCCAGCTAGGAGCCAGACTTCTGGACCCAGGAAATGTCATGCTGTGGGTAGGGATAATCAGTGTACAGTGTGCAGTACACTAAAAACGAGGGCACAGCAATTGGAGATAGGTTTTTCAGGAAGAGCCATTCCAATTTTAAATATTTGGCTTTGCTGAGGCATGTTTCTAAATTAATAGGTCCCATAGCTTTCAATAGGATTACTGGTACATCAAGTCAAGCATGTAGTATACATTTGTAAGATTAGGGTTAATGTTATTTTAGTATAAAGTGTCCTTAAATACATCAGATTACAAATTAAATAAGGAAGACAATAAAAGCTAGGGCAGAACTTACTGAGGCTGCCCTCACCCTTCTTGATACTTTGTGTAAGGTGGGCACATTGGCCTTACAAAGGACTCTTCAAAAAGTTGCTTTTTTTGTGGTTGTTTTTTTTTTTTTCTGTTAACCCAAATTTTCGATCCTAGAACTTCAGTGTTCTGTGCAAATTATATTTAAAATGAATTAAAAAGTGGAAAATCGTGATGTGTTTCTTCAGGGGAAGATGAATTTTTCAGTTTTCTACTATCTAAAAATAAAAAAATGTACTTTGCCAATACAAATTCTGGGAAAGAGTAGAAGCTACGGAAGTAACAGTCCTCACTGCAGAAAAACAAGATTTGTGTAGAAGCAGTCATAGTGACAGGAAACCTAAATCAGTAATTTGCAATCACTGCAATTTTTTTTACCACCAGCCAACTTGCTTAAGCTATCGTTGCTTAGAAATCCTTCCCAAAAACATATCTAAAAGACAAAGCTAAGTTCAATAATTATTTGAACTATTTTTAGAAATTAAATTCATTTGTTTATTAAAACACATGAAAAATGAAGGAAGGTTATTTATTTAATCTGTATTTAATCAAGTTTTCTCAAACTAATAACCGTTGTTGTTTAAGGTAGCCACAAAAAAAAAATAATAATAATAATAAAGTATAAAACTAAAATATTTGTTTTCTCTCATAGCTGAACAACTGTGATCAGTTCAGGTCTATAATCTAATAATTACCCATTCACTAAGTGACAACGTGAGGCTCTATCTATGCTGATTTACAGCTTGAAATTACGCCTCTGAATAAAAAATTAAGTTTGATGCACAAGCATTTTCCACATTTTAGCCAATATCAAAAGAAAAGTGGTAACTCTTGTACATGAAGTCCAAATAATCAAACTCAAACAGGCACTACTGAAAACAATAAAACAAGAGCAAGATGGCATATGCTACCTGGTATAATGTAGTGTGTTGTTAATTAGTCCTGTATATCATAATTTGCAGTATATCTGAATGTATAACTAGAGTATGCTTACTCTGATTTCTCCAAAAAAATAGGAAAGATGCAGTAAAATGTTTTATCTGCTCTGCTCTCCAAAAGTAATTTTATCTTTGCATGTTGCGCAATTCTCACTTTCATCCACTATGTGCCAACACAAGACATTATCATTTTTGCAAAGAAAAGATGAAAAGCTTAAATTACAGTTCTGCAGAATGCCACTTAACACAAGAACTGCAGGAGAATTTCCCATGGAACATCAATCCAGATCTGAAAATCTATTTTACAAAAGTAGTGATTTTCTGCTCGGGAAGAGTTCCTGTGTTGCGTTACATTTTGTGATAAAATAGATAAACAGAGTTCACTCCAATCCTGAATGAAAATATTTTTTGGTTAATAACTGGGGCTATTGTGCTCTTTGAAAACTAGGTGCTAAATACTTCTCAGCTGCTAGTAGCTGCAGTTCTGATTCAAAGCTGGAACACAAACTGAATTATGAATACTCTACATCCGCACTCCAGTGTGACATTTCAGAATACTGCCACTAACTTCACTGATTGCCACGGGGCTACCAAGATGTTCAATTGATAGCATGCATTTAAAGCGAGTCTTAAAAAGTTTAGGGAACACAAAAACATGCCTATATTCCTATTCAGGTACCTGCATTACTCAGGATGCAGAATTCTACAATAATTTCTTCATAAATATATGTGTAAATACAATACCAAGCAGATGTGCAGAGAGGACCCTGGAGAGCTTGGTACTGTATTTTAACCACAGACTGTTCCATTTTGATACGGGGTCTTCTAATGGTCAAATCTGGCAAAACTATTCATCTCGCTGTTTAAACAATTTATATGGTCAGGTAGTTTTCGATTAGATATTCGGAAGAAATTTTTTACTGTGAGATTCTTTACTTGGTCCCTTTCAACCCAAACCATTCTATGATTCTAAGTTCTGATAATCCTTTTGTGAATTTTTCTGAGTATCCGGTATATGGTTAAGGTTTTTTCTGTTAAGTCTAAATCTTAAAAAGGTGCAGAATCAGTGGTCTCTGTAAATCCAAATTTTTGTAATTTCTAACTGAACTGCTGTTGGGTTTGGGTTTTTCTTTGGCCTAAGTCAGATGCAACTATCTCATTGACTTGTCCTTTTCCAGGAAAGTATGGTCCTATAGACTCATACACACACCAAAAATAGTAGCACATTCTAGAGATTACTTAAATAGCTCTTTCTCTTTTAAAATGTGCGTATACTGATACATAATAGCTATTTTAAAAAACATGGGACATATACAGTGAGACTCAATTGTGCAAAGGCTAATCGAGTTAGAATATGGAAGCAGCAGCCTCAGGAGGGTGCAAAAACACCAGTATTAGAATTCTACAGGTGTAGAAAAAGCTTTTTGGCAACACAGATTCCATGCTTCAGATAGCGGGTCTGAAAAATTTAATAAATTCAAGAATATTTAGGCTAGAAAAAAAAAAAATTAAGCCTGTGTCTATTATCTAAGTTCATTTAAAAAGCCATCCATCATCCTATGATATCCAATGGGAAGTTAGCAACCAAAACATGACACATCTAGTAAGGTATATCCAAAATTTACATTCTTTAATACTCTAAATGTCAAGACCAATTTAATTTAGAAATTAAGTACTATATACCAAGTATTTTGGTTTCCAATGCCCTCATGAACATACTTAACTTCAGCGAAAAGAGAAAGCAATTCTGAAAGTCAAGAGGACTGAAAAGTGTGTAATAACACTGAACAGTTTCAAGGCCGATTCTCAATTATCTGTTATGAAGTTTTACATGAAATTTCTCTTTCCAATTGAGAAGTTTCTGCAATTTTCAATTTCCTCACAACTGTATTTTTAGGAAAAAAAGAACTATGCTTTTTACATATAATTCAGAAATTCACCTTATGGAGGAATATTAATTACGATATCCAAAACATTTGAATGGTACATCAAGACTAACGTGATGAAATTCAGAATGATTTTATTTTTTATTATTTTCTTTTTAAATCACATAGTTCTTTTCAGTTTGGGGTAAAATAATAACAAAATAGAAATAAGGAAAGCTTCAATTTTTATTTTATTTTTATTTTTGTAAGGAACAGGCATGGAACAGAATTTAGGACCTCTTAAGCACATGTCTATGTTAGGCAATAATAGCTAAATATTTCTGTACTACACTGTAAAGAGACACATTGTTTTGTGAATGCTTCTTGCCAAAAAAATGCAGAAAGTTTGCAATTAAGCCTTGGATGTCAAATCACATGCCTTAATATAGTTGATAATATTTGTTCCTGAAGGAAAGCATTTTAATACCGTTATTATTTTAAACATACTCCACAGCAGCACTAGTTAAAAGTCTCTTTTCAGGGAAAATTCATTAAGGAAAAAAAATGGAGTAAGTTCCATTTACTTTAAAAGCAACTGCTGAATTCTATAGGTTTGCTTAGTATTTTTTACAGGAACATTAACCCATCCTCTGACGCTGCAGACTAACCAAGGTTGCCCCAAAATCACAAGCTTCGCTGAACTACTATAAATTGACAAAATATTTACAGTAAAATTATTTTCCATAAAATACACTGTACTGCAGCAAGATAATGAAGAGATATAGGACAGGCTTTAAGATGCAATGTACTTTCATCTGAAAAGTCTCCTGAAATTCTTTGAACGTTTCCAGGGGATTAATGAGGTATTTTGACAACACACAAGAAGTGTCTGGTTTTCAAGAAGCCTTATAAGAGGGAACATTCACATCCTTGGAAATTAAGCTGTGTATTTTAAGCCACTAAAAATAACACAATTATTAAAAATTTGGCAGCTCTGAAGAAATATACCAGAAGATACTAGCAAACACATGGAACTACTGAAGAGCGTCAAACTTGAGTACACATATTTTACAGCCTTTCAACATGACTTAAACACCAATTTTAACAGCTTAATTGAATGTTTCTTATTAAAAGCTATCACAGATGAACTAAAATAAGGAGCTAAACTAGCTAGAGTGTAACTAAATCAAACCCATTATTCCTTACAATTGCGGTGGATTAACTGTGTGTATGTGCATTGCTCCCGCCGTTGTACACCCTTACCCTTCAAGAACTGGTACAGTGTTTTAAGTATTTCAAAGCAGTTGTCAATTAGCGGGAGAGATAGTGTGACTGTGCTTTTTTATTTTCTTATTTTTAAAGACATGTTAAATGCTACAATTACTGTAAATTTACTAGAATATGAATCTCCCATACGCAGTAAAAATTCAACGAGGAGACCATTACACCTACAAAATCCATATATCTATTAAAATATTTTAGGGCCTATTCCTCCAAACTAGTACTCTCTTGAATACTTCTTGAATATTTGAACACTTACTGCATCAGGGTATTTATGAATAAATAAAGGATCGTTTTAGAAAAGAAAGTAGAGCTCTCTTAAGCCTTACTTTTGTAATTATCTCAATATTCCTGAAAGCTCTGAGTGTTTGAATCCTTAGTTTTACCATTATTTTATTAAGCTGGGCAAGAAGCAGACCAAGGCGTCAGTCTAAAACATCTTACATCCTTCTATCCATGAAAATCTCCATGTAGAGTATTTATAAAAGCATTTACGAGAGCCAATACTTCATACGTTTGCAATATTTAATATGTGCTTTCTGCAACATGAGAGAAACAGGAACTGCTAAACAATTATAGTCCACAGGACATTTTTAAGTCTTCCTTAAATTTCTAACTACTATTATCTTATATATATATATATATATATACATATATACACACACACACACATATTTAAATAACATTTGTTTCTAGAGAGAGAAGTTTTACAGGAAAAGGCTGCTTCCTAAACTCTACTCTTTTCAGCCTGCACCCTTTCACAGACTAAATATTTTACAGAGGCAGCATCTTTACAATGCTTGTGGTTGAGCACTTTACTATCTGTAGTCACTTCTCATTATTTACAAGATCCTGTCCAATATATAATCTAAAATCTAGGTTTGCTTCAAGTGTTCAGATCAGAAAATAGGAAAGAAAACAAAAAAAAAACAACATGATTTGTCACTTTCTTCAGGGATAGCAGTCAACCCACCTTCACAGCCATTCTGTGATACTTCTAAAGCCTGCAGTACATTTACAAGCCAAATGGTTACCAAGTGTGGGCTGTGAGGGGAGCACACCTCTGTACCATCGTGCCCCTCATCATTGGTAAGGTTCTAGATGTGTTTAAGGGCAAGAATTCTCCCCAATACACTGCTTTGTTAATCCTTTTCCTATGATGTTTGCCCGGCTGGGGAAATTATGCATAAAGAAATAAAAGTTCTAATTCAATTTCCATGTTAAGAGATGGATTTGAAAAAAAAGAAAAAAAAATCATAAACCATATTCTTTGTGTTTACTAAGAGATATGCACTCCAACATTTAGTGTCATGGAGCTGGAGTTAAAACCAGAAACGGTGAAGATAATTTAGCTGCATGAATGCCTGCTCTTCAGTAAAATGCTGCCAAAATTAAATAGGAATGAAACAGCACTTTGTAGTCATTGGTCGCTCAGCAGGGTTTGCGTAGTTAAAAACCTAAGTGAAAAGGGTGATTGACCTACATTGCTACTAGCTTAGCACAGCTGTACTTTCATATTTTCGCTGCATCCGAGGAAGCTCATTATTTAATACAACTGAGTTATGTGTAATTGTCGGTCTTTCATTTTACACTTTTAGGGGCCAGATATTAATCTCAGATGTGCGGCTTGCATTACTGTGCATCTGGAAGTGTCTGTGACTGCCCATTTGCACGGAAAGCTAAAAAGATGGGACTGCACACAGTTGCACCTGAAATTAGGAGGCTGCCCAGGGGCAGGAGGACCTCACAAATATGCAGAAATCAAATGAGCAGATGGAACAGAAAGCAAATCCCCTGGCACCCCAAAGGCAAATGCTATGCTGGTTTTTTTTTCCATTGTTTTGAGCAGAACTAGCCCAGAATGCAAAACCAAAGCACATTTCACACAACTCATACCTGCGGTTTAAATAAGTAATAACCTTCCAGTTAACAACCAGTTTGATATGTTAACAGCCCAGGGGCTGTTAACATAACGACTGGTCATTAATGGTAGTAATGACAGATTTCAAAGGGAATATTTTGCTTATAAATGGACATGCTGCCAGTCAGTCAGAACAGAGGACAGAGCAGGATAGGTTGATACATTAAGATGTCACTGCACAGCTCCAGAGAAAAGGAGGAAAAAAAAAAAAAAATTGCCAACTTCTCACATATTTCACTTACTGTAAATGGACTTGAAATACTGGCATAAACCTAAGTTCCTTAAATTAAGTCTTCACTTTCTGACCCAGGAGTGTATAAGCAGGAGACAGAAGCCTGCAGGGGAATTATACTCTGCATATCATTTTCACCACGTATGTTATTCCTAACATTGAGCCCATTCTTTACTCAAGTCAGTTCTCATCTTCGTTAACAAAACAGAGCTCATTCCTGCTGTGACCACTCCAATACCCTGGGTGCCACACGCCACCTCTGAAATCACTGGAGTGACTTAGTTGAATCAGATTGCAGGGGAAAGCCTCTCACACCCAGAACATCTTCCAAGCTCATTACGTCCATCTCCATGACCCCCTCTACCCTAGAGAGTAAGGTCTTAATATAGTAAAATAAGTTAATTTTAACAAAGGGGAGAGCTGAAACAAAGCTAGATTTGAAGTCGTGGCAATAGAGAGTATTTATAAAAGTCTCAGAGTAGGTATCTTAGTGCTTAAATGCCAAATGAGCATGCATTAGAGTGGAGAGAATCTTTAATATCTTTTGGCAGGCATTTCTAAATGAGAGATAATAGAAGCGTTTTTGCAAATAGCCAAAGACACAATCACACAGTTTCTGAATTTAACCACGGATGTCAAAGCACACAAACTAGCTACATTATTGCTTGTAGTATCCGTAGAATGGTTGTCTTATTGAAATACATAATGAATACAGAGAGACAAGTTAATAAGCAATTTTACTCTTTATAATATCATACAAGCCACATATCCTCTAGAGGGCACCACATAAATTAACAGGAAGCTGGAACAGTTTTGTATACAGCAAACACTCCCTTTACAGTTGAAAAGAAAAAAAAAAAAAAGAGGCTAGTTTGAAACTGCAATCGAACCCTAATCTGATCATTATCGCTAAGTAATTTGTTCTTTAAATTGATATCAAATGAGTTGCTAAATATGAAGGTTTATTTGACTACAAAGGTAGAGAACATTTAACTAGTTTCTACATTAGCATTAAAAAGATCACTTTTATAGGTTCACTGCATAACTAAGTAGATAAGATGCAATGAGGCAAATGACTATCTGCAATTACCTTAAGTGCATCAGTATGAAGTTTAGAGTAAATACCAAGTTTAAATCTGTGCATTCACAAGAATCACTATGGAAAGGCTTATGACTCTCATTAAGACTTTATGAAGACTGGATAAATACAGAAGCAAAATCCAAAAATCTTCAGACTGATTACAGGAGCTGTCACATATGCCGGTTTCACTGGTACAAAAGTAAATACTGCATATGAACAAATGACCAAAAAATCAGCTCTGAAAGCGTTCATGACAGATAAATAATAGTGTAAAAATCACAGTCTCCTTTCTCTGAGTTACATGCTGTGAATTTTAACAATCTGATTGCTAAATATTTACTCCTGATAGACCTTTAAATACCAGAGAGCAATGGGATGTGTGCGCACATCTGTACTGGGGAAATGTTTTGTTCATATCCCTACTACTCAATCACTTTTGGTTTTGATTTTAAAACACTCGATCTGCTGCGTTAGTCTTTGGGAGACTGAGTAAGTTCAAAGCCACCAGTAAATCTGGAGATCAAATTGCCACAGTAGAGTTTTCTTACTCCTGCAGGCTCTTGTAGAAAGATTCTTAAAACAGGTTTTAAATATTAAGTTCGGCCCTACCTTCCCCCCAGAAGCTGTTCATACCACTCTCGCTATACTCACAGTTTCGGATCACATGCAACCTAGGTTTCTGTATAATGACCCCTTTCTGTTCCTTATATGAAACAGTTTCCTCTTCATTTTTAAAACTACAGTTTTGTTAGCTACTTCTTTGGTAGCTTTAACACAATGGCTTTAAGATGCAGACTCCATCTTGTGCTTAGCTCATGGAGCTTTAACGGGTAGCAGAACACTTTTATCACTGACAGGTCCAATGCCACATCTGAAGAACCCTAAGCTGCCTTGCAGCCCCAGCTCAGCAAACGCATAAGACACTTGCAAACACTTCTTTCTCCACTCTAGAAAAAAACAGGTTGTAAAATGGTGAGCCAAAGTACCAAGAGCTGTTAACACTTTAATCCTGATTTCTGTTCCAACCTTCTCATGCCATACAACCTGGAAACTTCGTATTTGCTACCTGTGCCTACACTGAACTTTTAAGTTGACTCATTCAAAGAGAATTTTAATTTTTCCCCAACGTATTACAGACTTGAATGTCCCTTTAAAAGGAAAAGACTATGCTACAAGGGCAAGGGAAATATTCCCAGAAGTTCCCATCAGCCTCAGGCAGCCAGTCTCACTAGGCCTCCTCTGCAGGGAATGGCAGAAGGTGCTCCTCTAGGAAATAGGTGCTCTGTATCACCCCAGAGGAGCTTCTCTCTTTCTATTTACTATTGACAGCCCAGAGAGACCAGACGTCTCAATTAAACTCAGCTTCTCTAAGTAGCTCTATTTATGCACACACACTCTAGTCCGGTACTGTGCCAACTTATCACCCAATTGTTTTTGAGTAGATTGACAAGCAAATAAGAACACAGAAAATCAAGTGATGGTTTTGCCATCTCCAGGACGTGTCACCCAGTGCCATCTCTGAGACACAGTGCTGGGTTACCCACGTCTCACACAGGTCAGCGGGCTGGTTGGAGCCCATCGGCTATGGGGTTATTCAGCACAGGGAAGGTGAATGGATTGTCTCAGAGCAACTTCTAGCAGATAAATGGCAATGTTCCCTAAAGCTCTGACCACCACCACTATCCCTCTGGCGAACTCAAAGGGCAGAAGCAGATACATGCAGCAGCGCTCATGGCATTCCAACCCACACTCGAGCAGCAGCAGGCCATGCAGGCGGCCCTGCTCTTTCAGTCTGAACATTGCACTGCTTTTAGGAGGATCAGCTCTCCAGGAGCACTGTGCTGAGCCAGGGGTTACTCTGTACTAACCTCCCTCCCGGCACAGCATCCCGGCATAAGCATCACAAAACTCAAAAGCATAGGATATTGCCTTTGAATTCAGTTTCACCTCTCTGCTGCAGCTGGTTGTCTCATGCTCTGCAAACACTTTGTCCTGCAGCCCCCAAGCACTATATATGCACCACTACCTAGACAGGAAGGACTGAGCTGGCTCACCGCATTTCTCAGGGAACGCGACACAAGCGTGACCTACCTCAGGTAGTCTCTGCGACAAAGGATAAGGTTGGCTTTGGTGTACAGAGTGGAGCCCACCTCCCCCAGGCGGCAGTCACAGCAGGCACATTTCAGGCAGTCTTCATGCCAATATTTGTCCAGGGCCTTTAGAAGATACCGGTCTTTAATCTTACGGTTGCAGCCAGCACAACCTTTCGGCTTGGTGTCTGGCTGAACTGAGAGCATTTGTATACCTGAAACACAGCAAGAGGAGAAAAGGGTGAAAACAGACACTCTCCAGAATGAGCCTCGCAGTCTTCTCTTCCTCCACCTCTCCCCTCCCACACACACCCAGTTCATTATAAAGGCAATGGCAGAAACAGGATGACATAATCTGGCGAGTCCACAGCAAGCTGAAAACAATATTAAATAAACTTGAGAGCAGAAATTTTCACTGATCTGAGTTCCACCTCATTTACTGGGTCTCTGCTGAAAAGAAATACGATTGAAAAATTAAAATGAAAAATTATAACAATCCTGTTGAAGAGTCACACACTTTTGCCCAACATACTCAATATTTAGCATTCAAGAGTTTAAACAAACAGCCTATCTGCAATGGCAAACATACCTAAACTTGTGTTATTTGCACTATCTATAAAATATATGAGCACTCCAGATTCTAGAGACAGAAAGACTAAAACTATCAAAGGTACAGGGCCAGAATTTAAGGGAGGTTTGGCCCAGATATTTTTGCAGCAGGAGTTCTTTTCAGTTCTTAGGCACGTGCTTCGGCACCAGCATAGCTAGTTACATTCTTCAGTCTAAGGACCTGCTGAAAAATCTGGTATTAAATAAGATGCTCAAGGTCAGGCAGTTGTTAGTTTGTCACAGAAAATACTAAGTGTACAAAACCTCAACACTCGAATCCCAATTTTAGTCAACTGATAGTTGGGGAAAAGGAGTCCAGTGGTGTCCATTAATTACATATACCTTTGTATATGTAATAGGAGAGAGTATTTAAATAACAACTCAAACTCTTGAATCACTGTTTCAGGGATGGAATGGGCAAAAGTGGAACACAGTTGAGCGATGGCATGTGGAGCACTGCGGCTGCCTTCCAGAGATCCATACAAAAAATCGATGGCCCTTCGTTTTGCTGTAAATGGGGAGAGGAGGTCGCTGCCCCAAAGTGCTTACAGACTGGTCTCTCTTGGCTGGTCTCACGAACTGCCAGCCGATTACACTCACACTGATCCTCTGAAAGTCATTTCTTAGAAGAAGCAAAATCATAGCCTTGTGGACGCTTTGCTGTACATCAAACAGGCATCAGAGAGGAAAGAAAACAGACACGCAGTTCGATTACTAGGTTATCTCACTGTTTTAAGCCAATCGGAGAAGGAACAAAAAAAAAAATTGCTACTCATTAGAGTGCATCTGAGCATTACAATGAGATTTTTCTAAGATGAGAATAAATGCTTTTGCTGACAGGAGAATCCTTCTTCCAAGTTCAGGGCAAGGCACCCTGTTCTTATGCAGCAACTGGGAAAGGTCAAATAGTCTCATAACAAAGAAAAGCAAATTCAAGATCTTCTCATCAAGAACGCTACACTACTGCTGTTAGGAAAGCTTTGCAGCCCCAGCTTCTATCAGTGTGTCTGCATTGGTACCGCAGTACACTACCTCAGAAAGGCAGTCTCAGGTAGAGAGAATACCAACAAGCCGGTGTTTTATTTTACTTATTTTTAAAGGTCTCATAAGGAAAACATGAAAATGAGTGTAATCTTTGAAGTGATGGTACAGCGTGCCTTTATGAATATCAGCACTGTGAAGACAAGAGGCTAAATGCTGTGCCAGCTGAGGCATCCCAGGGATCCATACGTGTACGTGAAAGGCATTGAATGTACGTAGATCGCAGCAAGTACAGAGCCAGCTATGTGACTTTGTAGGGTTTATCAAGCTGAACTCATGACTTTCACCCGTGAAGCTGGTCAACATACTAGAAATGGTAATTCTTACTCTCACTGTGACATATAACATCCCCGCTCCCGACTTTGCAACACATTCTACTCTGCATTTTGGATTAATATATTTGTCTGTTAAATTAGCTGTTCAATTACAGAGACAGTTTTCCTAGTGAGCACCCCGAAGTACTGTGGCAATACTGCTGCTGAATGTCTAAAGCTCCTAACAAGATAATCCAGGGTCTTTACTTCTCTATCCATAAGTATCAAAATGGCATTGCTACCTTCCCATTACCCTCCAATCAATGCTCCTCTTGCAGCTCCCACACCACTCAGCAACTTGCGAGGACTGTTTCTTGTTCCCAAGTGGGAGGATGAGAGCCTGCAACCAGAGTGGGCTCAGCAGCAGGGCAGGGCTGGGAAAGAAGATGCGCTCGTCCTGAGCGAGCACCACAGCATATCCAGCTGCCAGAGGGCTCCCCTAAGCCCAGGGTGCAGCCATGAAGCAGCAAAGTAACACAGCTACAAGCAAACGACTAAGAACACTGAAAACAGCAGAGACTTTTGTAAAGCACCTGTACCAGACCAATGGTACAGGGCAGTCCTTAGGATTGCGGATAAATTTGCTTGTTGAGAAAGCTTAATCTGTGAAGTTGCGTACTACAGAAGAATATAAATATCCCTTTAAAACCCACAGCACACTTAATTCTGACCACCTCCACCACCACGCAGAGGATGGGCACACAAAACAGACTGCAGCTGGCATCAACTTTATGGAACTCAGTGAAAAAGTTCAGAACCGAGAAATACTGCTCTGGGGCTTTAATCTTTAGCTTGAGGGAAGCCAGGACAAACTAGCAGCTCACGCAGTTAAGGGCTTTAAAGAAAAAAATCGTAATGTAAAAATTTTGTCGGCTGATAAGGCAGCGGGTTGGAGCACTGTGTCCCTGATCCCGGTTGATGGGCTGCCCTGCACACCACAGGGGAACAAGATGCAGCAGCAACAGGGCTTGAATGAGCGAACTGAAGCAATCAAACATGGTAATTCTTACGGAATACGCTGCGAACACCAGATTATTGAGTTACAAATACAAGCCCAGCACGCGCTATGTGGTACACAGTCTGGCACTGTTTTGAAGCTCTTGCTACATTAGGAAAGCAGACAGAACACCGTCATGCTGGTTAGCCCAAACCCTCCTTGCCGAGAGAAGTGGAAAGGGGTAGACACCCCTCAGAGGTCCTGCTAACAGCCCCACACTGCTGAGCTTGAGGTGAGGAGAAGAGGGCCCTGACATTCTGCTGGTAGCATCTCCAGACTAGGGATTCGGTCTGCAGTAGCTACCAGGAGGGAAGGAACGCTTTTCCTTTTAGACAGATCTGATCTTTTTCACACTTTACTTACAATGAAGCTGCTTCTATTTTAATGAAAGTTAAAATTAAACTACTGCTTCAGTATAAAAAAAAAAAGCAAAATTTTTTTTTGGAGACATACTATAATCAAAACAGAACACAAGCAGCACCCCAAGAAGTGCTTTACACAGCTCCGAATTTTCTGCACGTGCCCTTTTATTCACAGACCTAGATTAAATCGCTTACTTTTGAGAATTGAATACTTGATTATACCATACAGGAGAAGTAATCTAGCCTAATGCAGATCACCTCCCGAACCATCTCTCCTCCCTTTAACGCTCCCATCGGATCTCCAGTACAGTGACACTTCCCACAAAGCGAGGGCGTGCTTTTAGCTGCCCCAAGCAGCAGTCTGCGTACCTGCAGCTCCCACAGGCTGCAGCCCCACAACCCAGCTATGCCCACATGCAGATGGGAGCTCTGAGGCTGGCAGCACCCAGGGTATCCTGAGATGATGCCGGGAGCACACAGTGCTGCCTGGGCACCCTGCTGCCCTCTCCCTAGGAAGGCAGAACTCCAAAAACACGGACGGTTCCAAAGCGCTATACTGATGCTGCAAAAACTGAAACCGGTTTTCTCTTTAATTTGGTGGACTTCTGTCCATGCTCTGCATCCCAGAGCAGATCTGCACTCAATATGGAGACATGTCAGCGACCGTCACTGTTAGGCAAACCCCTTCTATTTCACCCCAATTCACTTTGCCCGTCCTTCTGAGCAGCTCTCTCTCCTTCCTCCTCACCAAACCCTAGGGCACTGCCCACGAACTGCAGCACACTGACAAGAGTAAGACTTCTAACGGCAATCCACATTTCTGATGGGAGAACTTCCCGACCCAGTCTGTAAGCTCCTCGGTCCTCCCCTCCCCAGTCTCTCCAGGTAAGTTGGATACGAGTGACTCCTGTCCCTGTAAGCAGTTTTTAATGCGCGATGAAACACTGACGAGGGATCTTGTAGCTACGAATTCCAGGATAAAGAGGAAAGACTGCTGGAAAAGGCTAACTCAGGCTCCTGACGAAAGGCAGAGACACGAACTCATGTCACTCTGATCACCTTTCCAGGAATCAGGGTGCGGAACTCTGACAGAACGAGCTCTGTTAGCAGTGTCTGTGCACAGGACAAGCCCTTATGAGAACCAAGAAGCTGTGAGGACAGCTGCTGGCTCATGGCACAGGGGATGCTCAGGGGCAGCACTGGACGCTATCTCACACCGCAGCACTCAACAAACTTTTAGAGCCCACTCACTCCTCCTTTGCTGCAGCACACACGCTTGAACCAAGGACAGGGGGATGCACCGCAAGAGGGGGAGAACTTGTTCCACTTAAAATAATAATAATAATAAAAATAGAAATCAGATTGGGGCAAATTACATATCAGTGCAGTGGTCTTAAGAAGACAGCAAACTAACGATGTGCAGTCAGCAAGAGAGCTGGAGATCCAGCAGAAGATAAAAATAGAGCGTTTTTTAGAGTCTCTCCCACTTTGTAGCTCCATCCTATAAGCACTCAGTGCTCCAATTATTCAGGACAATACGCACAGACTTTAAAAAAGAAAAAAAAAAAGAAGTTAAGGTTTCAGAAGGGAAGAAACATTTCAGAGCTCGCATGCAGCGCATTGAGAGTCGTAACTAGTTTTAGATTGGCATGCAAATTGTTCCGTGGAAAATTCTTATCGCCTCCGAGACCCCGCTATTCTGAGTTATTTGACAGTTTAAGGGAAATCATAATTAAAAAAAGAGACATAAATAATAGCCTGTGCAGTGTGGTGCACAGAAATAAGTAGAACCATTTCATTTAAACTCTGGTGAGCTTTTAATTGCCTGGATTGCATTGTGAACCAGCCTAACGGTTGATTGCCTCCATTATGCTCTCTTGTTCTGTGCCATTCATCCGCACAGTCTCAGCTTCTGTAGTTAACACAACAAAGTAACCGCAACTCCATAACACTCGTTTTTCTTTTTTTTTTTTTTTAATAATAATAATAAAAGTGAGGGGTTTTTTAGTACTCTGAATGCAGACACTTCTGTATACTTTTGAGTCAATTTTCCATGGTATGTAAGTAAACTTTACCTCTTGCCCCTTCTTCTAAAGAGGAATCTGATTTTATTCTATTTTATTTTTAATAAAGGAGGTGGCTTGAGACTGGG
>VXAB01009841.1:113233-158233 GCA_013399175.1 Odontophorus gujanensis | reverse complement strand
AACCCCCAAAGGATTGAAATGTGGAGCTGCAGCGAGCTGTTTGCCAGAGATTTGAAAGCTACAGTAGAAAAAGCCCAAGGCCATCAGACAAACAAAAAAGTTTGGAAGAGCATGCATCCTGAATGTGATAACACCTCCCACCCCTCCTGGGTGCTGGTCCCCTGTCTCTCCCCATCCCTGCCTGCAGCCTGTGGTCCCCACGCAGTGCATGAGACTTTCATTGTATGCTTCAACTCACCGCTGAGCAAGCCCCATCTCCCAGACCAACACGGTGTTCCTCAGTGGGGTCTCTGCAGCCATTTTGCAGGGACCCTTTTCCTTTCCTTGCACACTGCAACAAACTGCCTCTGAGGGAAGGCTCATGAAAAGATTGTTGCTAAATAGTTTGGTTTTGCTGTTACAGGGGATAAGGAAGACAGGGACGACAGCAGCAATACGTCCGGTGAAGGATGCTGCTGGTTAAGAAATGCAGGCCCTTCAGAGGCACCGACAGGCCTCATCCTTCAGCTTGGAGCGGGACAGTAGCAGGACTGGGGTGGCAGTTCGGGCTTGGCCAGCTGGGTAACTACAGCAAGGCCTTGCATAGTGACCATGCTTGATTTTGGGGTCCTACCCTTCCCGAGGTGTATGGTCTTCCATTGCAGAGTGCAGATGGTGAGGTCAGTACACCCGTTTGTCCAGAGGATTCCTCACATGAGTGAGGCTTGCATGGCAGCAATGTTAAATCAATACAGCAGTGGCATTTCATCGCTCTGGCCAGTGAATTTCATATACCTCTCACCCTCACTTTTCACAGGAACAGCTTAGGAAAGAAGCAACTCACAAAAATAAACAGTTATGGATGCAAGCTTTTTTTTTTATTAGTGTTATTAAAAAGTGCATCCGTGTAAAACTAGCATTTGTGCTTGTAACAGATTACACAGCACGCTGAGTGATAAATTGAGCCATGTATCTTGTATCAGACTGAAGTCTGCAGCACTGCAGTCGCTGAGGAGAATTATCGGAAGTAAAGCAAGATTGTTCAGGAGTTGAAGATTAAAAGAAAAAGAAAAAAGAAAAAATCCTTCCAACAAGCACATTTGGAAACGAAGGCACGATGAAGGTGTTTTGCTGATGATTATTCTGGAAATATCAAGTTTAGAATATTTACTTAAACTCTAAATTATTTAACTAAGATTAATGCAAGTTTTGTAACTTGTTCACTGACCTCCCATTAGCAGTTTCAAGTGTTTTTCTTGTTTAGGAGAGAAAAGCTTAAGTAAGCAGGCACCATTAGAAGTAAGAGACAGATTTTGTTCTTCATTCTGAATAAATGAGTGTGTATTGTTCTGCTGAACTCCCTTGGTTTTGCTTTTCAGTATTACGCAAAAATTTTAACACTGCCCTCTCATAGAATGTTTGGGAAATATATTGTGATTCTTTTAAAACCTGGATCAAGGGAACAGCTCAGGTGTAGTGCCTCTGAAGCCACCGAGACTCGGGACAATAGATTGAGCTACATGCTGTATCAGGGCCATGTAGGAATTAGACAAACTGAAGACACCCTCACAAACAACAGGGAGCTTTATAAACCTCCAATACTGGGTGACCCTAAAGAGCGTATCACAAACACAGCCCTCAGAATTCTTGTACTATTAGAGAAACAGATTTCTGTTTCATTATATATATATTAAAATATCGTAGATGATAGCAATTAGTTTTCAGCTCCTAAAAGGTTAAAAACTAGGTGGAAGGAAGAAGAAGAGAAAGGATAGAAAGCCCATCTGGTCTTAAAAATGTGTACCAATTTTTAACCCAGATTTGAAAACTGCCAAGTTATAATAAACACCTGTAAACCTGGGTTTATAATGGAAACTGTAAGTGACCCCTCATTGCAATGGAGCCTGGACAATAACAGTTTACAGAGCAGCTGAAAGTCATTCATAACAAGCAGAATAAACTGACTCTGAAGAAGGAGAATCACAGAGTTGGTGAGAACGTGGTTCAAAGACTGAAGTAGCAACTGAGAAGATTTTCTTAAAAAAAAAAAAAAAAAAAAGTTGCCAGTTTTCTGAATGGCTTTTTAAGGCCCCCTTGAAACCTCCCGCTACTGCTCCCCTCCTCCTTCCCTTTGCAGATATCAAAATAGAAGTAGCCTGTTCTGTCTAAGGCTGAATTCCACTAACTACAGTTTCAATCTCAACAAAGTAATCACTGTAGTACTAGGAGAGCCGCACCTATACAGCCCTGCCAGCCAGAGACCAAGATCAAGTTTCTCTCTTACAATTTCTTATATCCTTTGTCACGCCACACACTCTCTGCATGTACCCTTTGAAAAATAAAACAAAAGGGCATCCCTAAATATGAAGCAGATCACTTATGTTCAAATCACTCCATGCCAAGTCCCAAACAGAAGACATACAGCGTTTGAGGAGAAGGCATACAGTAGGAAAGTTAAAATGCGATGTGGGTTGTTGTCTCTAAGGAAACAACTCACAATAAAGTTTGCCAAAGTACTCCAGAGGTTTAGGAATTAATCCTATTTTCAAAGGTCAGTTAAGAAATTACAGGTCTGTCCATCCACTTTCAATGAAATCTAGTCTCTGGATGTCAACAAGAATAACCACAGAATCTGGAGCTAAAAGGGTACATAAGAGTATACGTGATCTGAGTCTAATTTGTCCCTTATTTATATGTTTTGCCTCACTATTACAAAAGACCCTTTCCAACTTGCATTTGTTGTTAGTGGTGAGGTAACTAGGTATGTACCTGAAGTATTCATTTTGTCTTTAACCACGTCTCATCTTCAGCATCCTCCCTCTGAGCAAGCATTAAACATTTCTGCCTTATTTTTGCTTCTCTCTCACTCATGCCTTACTGTCATAATAAATAAGAATGAGAAGCTGAAAGTAAAATTCTTTGCCTCTTAAACATTTAAAATCTTCAGTAGCAGATGCTCCCATCCACAATTCTCAGGCCTGGGAAAGTAGAAAGACCTGAAAGGAGTCTTTCTGAACCCTACCACCAAGGGGAGCCCTCAGATCTGAATTAAGTTGACAATGAGTTCTTGAGGAAATTCAGGCTTTCTTCTCCGTAGGGTCAGCACTGGCACCTGTAGATTTTATGGGTCCTCATCTGTGAAAAGTTAGCTAATAACAGCCAGATTCAGATTTTTGATACAAGAGTTCATATGCTGAGGCCATTGGCCAGAATGTAACTACCAAAACATAGGCCTCTGACAGACAGAGATTTTAAGAACCTCTGATACCTGAAGTATTATGGTTTTGGTGTCTATGTCCTTTGTGGGAGACCCAGCACAGAATCCCCCTGTGACTTGCTAGGAGTGCTTACACTCACAGCTCTCTTTGTGCCCTCTGGAGGAAGGAAAGTCTTGGGATTGCTTCACCGTAAAAACAAATGTGATCTGAAGGAATGCAGGCCTGGCAAAAAGTAGTCAGGACCTGTACTTGAAGAGAGAAAATTTCCAGCTGCTTGAGGAACTACTAGATTGGATCTCCTGGGAAAATCTCAAGGGCACAGGAACAGAACAGAGCTCTCCAACCCCAGCAGAAGTTGAGCAGAGGAGGTGGGCAACTGGCATGGCTGAGCAAGGACCTGCAACTTAAACAGATGGAAAATAGAGAAATGTACAGGAAGTGGAAGCAGGGTTGTGTAGCCTGGGAAGAATACAGGGACATTGTCCACATGTGTAAAGAAGATCAAGAAAGCCAAGGCATAGCTGAACTTGGTGAGAGATCTGAAAAATAGCAAGAAGGATTTCTACAGGTACATAGGCAGGAGGAGACAGACCAAGGGGAATGTTCTCCCCTCTGATAAATGAGGATGGAGAACTGGCTTCCCCAGACATGGAAAAAGCTGAGTTGCTCAATAAGTGCTTTTGCCTCGGTCTTCACTGGTGGTCACGCTCCCTGTGTCTGCCAGGACCCTGATCCTCTAGGTGTGGGTGAGAGGAGCAGATTCAATCCCACTGTAACGGTGAAACAAGTCTGAGACCTCCTCATGAAGCTGAACATAGATAAGTCCATGGGGCCAGATGATATGCGATCCAAGGTTCTGAGGGAGATGGCTGATATGGTTGCTAAGATGCTTTCCATCATATTTGAAAGATCATGGCTGTCAGATGAAATCCCCAGTGACTAGAAATAGTAAAAATATATATACATCACTCCTATTTTTAAGAAAGGGAGAAAGGACGACTCGTGGAACTACAGAATGGTGAGCCTCACCTCTGTGCCTGGGAAGATCATGGAGCAGATCTTCCTGGGTACCATGTTAAGGCACATACAAGACAAAGAGATGATCTGAAGCAGCCAGCATGACTTTACCAAGAGTAAATCTTGCCTGACCAATCCGGCCTTCTATTGTGGAATGACAGCATCAGTGGACAGGGGAAGGGCAATGGATGTCACCTACCTGGACTTCTGCAAAGCCTTTGGCATGGTCCCTCACAACATCCTTCTCTCTAAATTGCAGAGGTATGGATTTGAAAGATGGACTGTTCAGTGGATTATAAGCTGGTTGGCTGCTTGCAGCCAAAGGATTGCCATTAATAGTTCTGTGTCTGGGTGGAGGCTGGTCACAAGTGGTATCCCCCAGTGGTCAGTCTTGGGACCGGTGCTTTTCAACATCTTTGTCAGCAACATAGACAATGGAATTGAGTGCACCCACAGCAAGTTTGCTGATGACACCAAGCTGAGCAGTGCAGTCGATACACTGGAGGGAAGGGAAGCTACCCAGAGGGACCTGGACAGACTGGAGAAGTGGGTCTGTGTGAACCTAGTGAGGTTCAACAAGGCCAAGTGCAAGGTGTTGGAGTTGGGCCGGGACAATCCAAGGTATTTATATAGATTGGGAGATCTTGTGAGCAGCCCTGCAGAGATGGACTTGGGGGTTCTGGTGGATGAGAAGCGGGACATAGGCCAGCAGTGTCCACTTGTAGCCTGGAAGGCCAACTATATCCTGGACTGCATTAAAAAAGGGGTGGCCAGCAGAGAGGGGGAGGTGATTGTCCCCCTCTTCTCAGCTCTATCTGGAGCACTGTACCCAGGCCTGTGGCCCCCATGACAAGAAAGATGCAGAATTCTTGGAATGAGTCTAGGGGAGGGCTACTAAGATGATCAGAGGGCTGGAGACCTCTCCTCTGAGGAAAGGTTGAGAGAATTGGGCTTGTTTAGCTTGGAGAATAGAAGGCTGCAAGGAGACCTCATTGTGGCCTTCCAGTACTTGAAGGTAGTGTATAAACAGGAGGGGGAATGACTGTTTACACAAGTTGATATGGTTTTAAATTAAGACAAGAGATTTAGGTTAGATGTTAGGAGGAAGTTTTTCACACAGAGGGTGGTGATGCACTGGAACAGGCTGCCCAGAGAAGTTGTGGGTGCCCCATCCCTGGAGGCATTCAAGGCAAGGCTGGATGTGGCTCTGGACAGCCTAGTCTAGTGGTTGGCAACCCTGTCCACAGCAGGAGGGTTGAAACTAGATGAAATTTGAGGACCTTTTCAATCCAGGCCATTCTATGATTCTCTACTGATCAGAATTCTGTTTGGAAGTTGCTTTTAATGAAAAATCCTACAAGGGGAACTGTCTTGATATCATCTTTAAGGATATAATGCCACCTACTGAGTTACTACCACTGTAGCCTGAAGCTCCCGAATTCTTCCCCCAAGGGGTTCAGCTACATGCTTATCCAGGCTTGATTCCGTGTAACATACAAGTTAGGATAAAATCAGAGCCCTCAAAAGTGGAATGGCTTTAAACTTTTTCCAATAATTGGCTGCATGTATTGATCCACTTCTGAAAATTACGACTTTCATGGGCGCTTGATCCTCCATTAAAAAAGGAGCTGCAGTTGACTTTAATCTTACTGTAAGGGGGAATGTGACAACTGGTTTGAAATCACCATTGCCACATGTGATTCCTCTATGGACTCAGATACTTCATGAAAAATCAACAAGAAGATTCTGAATGAGAGCATGAGAAGTAGCAGAGTCAAGAACTCAGAATCTGAAAATCCCTGGGTAACAGTTAAGAACAAATTAATCTTGTATAAGTCTCATTTATGCTCTTGTAGAGGTGTACTGTAACATAATTCTGAAGGACTCACACCATTAGTGTAGCTGTGGAACAAGATCACATTCAGTTACCAAACATTACAACTTTTCTCTTGTTTTCCTTATTAAAGATAGTTCCTCCAAGCCTCACAATTGGTACAAAGCCATGTGTTTCCCCCCCACACCCAGTGTGCTTACCCAAGTATCTATGTCATTCTGAAAGAAAAACAAATCCAACTACTCAAAATCCTTGTGAGAAAAAAGGATTCACCCTCTCCCCCTCCCCCCCCAAAAAACAAAAACTAAAACTAAAACCCAACTGCGACTTTCAACAGAACCCATCATCATTAGATGGCTAACATTCACCATTACTTTTTAAGCTTCTGGTACTTCATGGCTCTTTTCATGTTGAAAGTACAGTTCCCATTCATTCCAGGTGGGAGTATTTGGTACTGTTGCCAACCTGACCCCAGGTGCCTTGTGTTAGGAATTCAGAAACACAGAGCACACAGTTTGTAACTTTGCAAGGTGATGAAAGTGATGGAATCTTATTTACTTTTCAACTATAAAAGTTGAGTGCTTTTACTAGAAGGCTGTTGTTGCTTTTCTATTTCTGATATCTTGGGTTAATCACTGTATCCCTTTTAAGAGATAATATAGGGATCCTGTTGATGTTAGCCTTTTTACCCATATAATTCAGATTGTTTTTTTCCCAAGGTATATTTCTCCCATGCAATTAATGACGCAGGTGGCTGTGAAATTAAAAGCACTATCATGATTTGTATTCAAAAAGGAAGTGAATTGAAGTTGTATGTAAATACAATAATACTCGAATTTCCTGTATGCATTTCATCACAAATATTTTTCATGTAGCTTCTCAGCTGGGAAAAAAAAAAAAAAAGATGAAAAAGTCTGAAATAGAGAAATAGAGATTTCTTTGAGATGACTTTAAGATCTTTTAGAGCAGCCTTGGATCTCTGCTCCATAGACCAGGACAACATGAGTGCAGCTGGTAGTTATATATATATATCTGACAATATAATGCTCACTTTACGGATAAAGTTTCACTTGTTGAAACCAACTTAGGACTCCTGAGTTTCATTTGTACCAATATCTTCCATATGTTTTTTCCTATGTAGTCCTTTTCTGCTCATCTTTGTCTACTGTCTTTTGCCTTAGGTCACCTTACTGTCTCTTTGGTGCTGATTTGCTATTTTACTTTCACATCCTGAAGCTCTTCTTCTCCTTTTTACATTATTTTCTCCACCTGAAATGCTGAGCTAAGGGGAACTGTAGGGCTTTGAAGCCCCTCCCCTAAGTGCTTCCAGGGTGTCTAGGAGTGGATAGGTGAGAAACACCAAGAGTTTGCTTTTGGGCCATGAGCATGGCTACAGGGCAGCCCAGGTAGACAGGAGGAGGAAGAACAGGGAAAGGATTAGAGCTTTTAGTGGCAGCTAAATCTTGGGAAAACACAGAAGTTAAGCTCTGAAGTTTCTACTGATGCATATGAACCAAATCCCTGGGAGGCTCTTAACTTTGCCAAATTTGGGCAGCTTTTCGCAAGGATGCAAGAATTCATATCCTTGACGTGATGGTGCCTTTTTTCTGTGTGTGTATGTGTGTGTGACGTTTCATACCCTACTCAATATAAAGGAGACAGCAGAGATCCTCAGTCAGAACTTTTATGTTAGTATTTCAATGTTATATTGTTTATTTTTTATTTTATTTTTTAAATGATGAAGAAAATGTGCTTTTCTCCTCATTTTTGTTTTGTTCTCAGAAATAGCTGAACAGTTTTAACGGAAACTAAGGAAAAAAAAAGGAGGAATGGAAGCCTGAGGCAGAATTCTGCTGTAGAAAATTTCAGTCCAGATTCTGGCAAAACTAGAAACAACTGAAAACAGGACTTTTAACAGAGCATGTAAGGTACCTTTCAATTATAGACACCCAGGAAGTGCTGTCTAGTGTTGTGGCTGCTTCATCGTCTCCAGTGTCAGACAACCGACTCAGCTTGTGAGCTCTCCTGGGTTCAAGCATTTTTTTTTTAAATGTATCTACTAGCTTATGCATTTAAATATGAATTGATATGTCAATCTTTATAGACATATGAAAAAAAAAAATTCAGGTCTATATACATTTAGATAAGGACTCAGACTAGTAACCTGTTTTCCTGCTAAACTACCACTACTTCCTTTTGCAACCATGTATGCATGTGGAAGGCCTTCTGTCCACTAACATCCATACCTTAAAGTGGTGTGTGAGAGTTTTTTGTCTGATTTTAGTTATCAGCATCATTCTTCTGGGCACAGAGTCTGGAGCATGCCCCTGAGGCTGAGCTTCATAAAACTGGTCTCCATTCAAACTTCAGAGAGTTGTATGTTTCTGGGTCTCGTGGCACCATATATCAGAAAACCTTTCAGAAACCTGGGAGTTCACTGTCAGTCACATGTGAAGTTTGTGAAGTTACTCTGGAATTTTAAACGCCTTCTGCTTAGGAACAAATGGGACTAGTAAAACCATGGAGTAATAATCAGAATAAGGTCACTGTATAAAGATCTGCTTGGAACATGAAACTTTAAGTGGAGCCTGTATGGGTTTGTTTGAAGAAGTGCTTCAGAGGAAGAGGTGGACAAAGTGTAGATTAAGTCCCACAGAAGGAAAAGGCTGTAATTCTAATATTAATTACTTTTACATAATTAAATGTTTCTCATTTTGTTCAGTGGCTGTGAGTTCACTCTGTCTTTGGCAAAGTTTGAAATCTAATTTTATCGCTTTGGTTCCTCTCTGGTGCATTGCAAGTGTATGTTATGTCATTTCCTTTTCCTTTTTTTTTTTCTCTTTTTTAACTTTACTTGATTGGGATAGTGCTATGAGGGTGATGCTAGTTATGTTGTTCATTGTGGAAGTTTGGATGACGGTTAGAGAAGGAACTAAGAGAGCTGAAGTGCCTTTCATCCCTACAGTACATGAGAGCAGAGTCGAAAACACTAGGAGATGTCCACCTTGCTTGGTCTTTGGTGTTAGACATCTTGATAGTCTGATACCAGTTTTGTAACTGTAGGTTATTAACCAAATTGAATTATTTTCATGAGGTTATGAATGCTGCTGTATTTTCAAATATCTGGATTTTACTAGGCAGTCTTAGATTCTAAGTTCCAACTGTGAAAGTTGGATTTTGTATTAATTAATTATGCCACATCTAAAGATGAAATTTGTGTAGCCTTCTTGAACCTCAGATAAATTGACATGTGAAATACTAACCTGAGCTTTCCACCCACTTCTATTCAGTGTCACATAGAGATCAGTTACCGTGAGTGGCATAAAATCCAGTGACACCCAGCTCTTTATCCCTATTTCATATGATCATAGAATTATATAATGGCTTGGTTTATAAAGGACCTCAAAGATCATCTGGTTCCAACCCCCTTCCATGGTTAGGGCTGCCAACCACTAGATCAGACTACACAGGAAGATATTGAGCCTGACTTTGAACACCTTCAGGGATGGGGCATTCACAGCTTCTTTGGACAGCCTGTGCCTCTCTCTGAGTGAAAGATTTCTTCCTGTATCTAACCTAAATATCTCCTCTTTCAGTTTAAATCCATTCCCCCTTGACCTATCACTATCTACTCGAGTAAAAAGTTGGTCCCCCTTCTGCTTACAAGCTCCTTTCAAGTACTGGAAGATTGCAATGAGGTCTCCTCTTCCCCAATGAGCCTTCTCTTCCCCAAGCTAAAAATTGCAACTTCCTACACCTTTTATCCTATGAGAGGGGCTTCAGCCATCTGACCATCTGGGCCCGCTACAACAGCTCCACAACCCTCCTGTGCTCAGGGCTCTAGGCCTGGCCATGGTACTGCACGTGGGGCCTTGCAAGGGCAGAGTAGAGAAGCACAGTCACCTCCCTTGCCCTGCTGGACACCTCTCTTTTGATGCAGCCCAGGATAACACTGGCCTTCTGGGCTGCAGGAGTACACTGCTGGCTCATGACCATCTTTTCACTGATCAGGACCTCCAAATCCTTCTTGTCAGGTCTGCTCTTTGGGAGCTCGTCTCCCAGTCTGTACACTCATCTAAGGTTAGCCCAACCCAAGTGCAACACCTTGCATTTGGCCTTATTGAATTTAATTTGGTTCTTGTGGGAGCATTTTTCAAGCCTGTCCAGGTCCCTCTGGATGGTATCCCTTTCTTCTATTGTATTGACTGCACCACTCAGTGTCATGAGCACACTTGCTAAGGGTACAGTCTAAGTCATTGATAAAGATGTTGAAAAGCACAATTGAAAGACAGGCCCCTAGGAGACGTTGCTTGTGACCACCCTTCACGTGGGTGTAGAGCCATTGGCAGCAAACTTCAGGCTACAACCACCCAACCAATTCTTTATCCACTGAACAGTCCACCCTACAAATCCATATGTCTCCAATTTAGAGATAAGATTTTGATAAGAGACCATGTCAAAGGCATTTCACAAGTCTAGGAGGACAACATCAGTTGCCCTTCTTTGGTCCACCAATGCCATCACTCCATGCTGGAAGACCACTACGTTGATGAGACATGACCTACCCTTGGTGAAGTCGTGCTGGCTGTCTCGGATCACCACCTCATCTTGCATGTGCCTTAGCACCTCTTTCAGATGGTCTTAGTGAGAGTTTGAGACAAGTGTACAAAAAAAAAGTAAAATAGTGAATATTTGGTCCAGAATAGAGTCATAGGGGTGAGAACATGGCTGGGGGAAGAATCAGAAGCTGTGTTCAGAAACCACCGAGAGTCTAGGAGCCTGAGTTGTGCTTCTTTTACTATGGACACCACAAAATGCCTTTGAGAGATTTTGAAATACAATTCTCCCAGGAATTGGATTTCAACATTGTACCAATTTTCTTGGATCCTAGGAATACTAAAAAAATTTGGCCTGGTGCCCATCTCTAGTCAAAATGTTTTCTTCACTCTTCTGTACCTAGTAGGTGGTAGCTGTCTAAGATCAATTGTCAGCATCTGCACCTTTTACACTTTGAGACTAGATATATGCCAAATGTATGTGACCTATAACTTAAAATTATTCTAACACTGATGCTATTGCAGATTGTGATTTCCTGTTCATGGGATGTTATAACACACCTCTGCTCTTTGCAAGATGTTTGCTAGTCAGGACAGAATTAAATCATTGAAACAAAACAGAAATTACTTCAACTGGTCTTTTAACAAAGTGCTTTTTAGGTATCTGTGTATTACCGTAGGTATCATCTGCAGAGATGCATAAATGATAGAACTTTTCTCTTAATAGAAAGGAAATGGTGATAGGGGGTTTCCATGAAGATTCTTTGATTTCAGAATTTATTCTCCCTGAGGTCCAAAATAGCCCAAATTTAACTTTCAGAACATGCTGCAGAGCTATTTTTTGCTGAGCTTTTGCTGAGGGTTGAAGAGCATGAGGCAAGCTGGGAATTTATTTGTGATTCTGGGTTGATTTGATTTATGTGGGCAGGGAGTTATTTGGACTGAGCAAGTAATTTTGTTTGTTATGAATATTTTTAATTAGTTATAAGCCCTCAAATCTTTAGAATAAAGACATTTTGTTTATACTCTGGAAAAAAAAAATGAATAGAAAAGATTATATATTTAAGGCTTTTTTGTAATGATTTACTCTTCCTTGTAATTGTGTGTAGACAGCAGATTATCTTTTATTTTATGATTCAGTTTTCCTTTAAGTGCTTCTTCCCCTTTGCTGTTACATCGGAGAGAATCTGATGAATTTAATTGGGATCTCTTTAGGCTTGTGATCTCGCTTGCCAGGTCAGTTTTACAAAATTTTCTTACCTTTTTGGAAGAATAGAATGATTTGTGGCTTTGCCTGAAACAGTTCTAATCAGTCCTTCCAAATTCTGAGGGCTACTCTTTGGCATGGCAGCTTCATAACTTCAAGAGACCTGCCCCTAGGCAAAGGAGCTGGAAAGACTGAAGCTTGTATCCTGAGTGAAGGGATTTGGCACATCCCATGGAACTAACATTCCCCAGAAATTTCAGATTTGCAAGATACTGATTAGTGACTGCTTGCTAGGAAATGATTGCAAAGTGATCACTGTTAATTCTGACATTTCTTAAAAGAAGAAACTGCAGAAAATAATAGAATATATATATAAAATATGATGTTGTCCATCTGTCTCCTTTTTGCCAAAATTAGGCTGTCTCTACTAGACATGATTCAGTACTCTGAATGAATTTAATGAATATGTCATACTTCTATAACTGTCTTATTGTCTCTTTCTTCTTCCTCCATAGTCAACTTCTCCACTTGTGCTCATCCCACTTAAGCCATTTAAATAAAAACAAATATGAAAATATTTCCCTTTAATTGATATTCATATTTAGATTTCACCTTTCAGTTGTCAGTAATATACATAAATATAAAAAGAGAATAAAAGTTAATATTCAAGCTCTTATGCTATCTTGTGCAATGAAACATTGCTGGAAATGATTAGGTGTCTGGAGAAGTGACTGTACCTTGGAATCTAGGCTTAGTTGCCCACTTTTATGTTCATGTATGTGGATGAGCTTTCTGGAAGCTACTAAATGACCTGAGAACTAAAACTCCTATATTGGCCTTTTTTTTTCTTTTTCTTCTGAGTTTTCTTACCTAATATAGACCAAACCCAAACTTCAAACACTGACATCTTTAAACACTTATAGGTGAGAAAGTCAGATTCCTGCTTTAACTGTTCAATCATTATAGAAACTTACTATATTTTAAATTTATTTCTATATTTGGTATGTGACCTCAAATACTTGGGACTTCATTTGTGATTCTATTGTGTTCCAGGTTTAGCTTTATATCATCTATTCAGACATTGGCAACTCAAATGTAGGAAGCCCCACGAATTATCTGTGTACAAAAGAATAGGCATGGGGCAGTTAAATCAAAGAAATCTATTCTGCAGAGAATCACATAAGGAAATTTATTGAGGTTACTTGGCAAGATTTTAGGAGCAGAATTCCTAGGAATAATCTTAGGTTTTGTCCATCAGGTGAAATACTGTTGTTTTAGGAATCTGAGGAAAGAACACATTTTGGGGTGGAGACAGTGGAGAAAGAGAATATGAGAATCCAAAAAGAAGTGGTTGAAGCTTATATAGAGAAGAGTAATCTGTAGTCCCCTCGTACCAAACTATATTATATAATGTTAGAGACCAGCTTGTATCATTTCTTAGTTGCTATAGATGTTTTGGGCATGTTTGGAAGGGCTTCAGTAGTGAAAATGTTGCCTTTTCAACTCACACAGACCAAAATTCTCTTTTGGAAACGTGGGCATATCTTTGAGAATTTGGGGACTGTGGCATTTGCTTGCCTTCACAAGCCGCTTGGGCCTCAGCTAAGATGAGCTGTGTTGTGCAAAGCTCAAATATTTGAGTTTCAGCTAGCAGAGGTTTATTTATATTTATGTTTGTTATTTTTCTTTCTCTGAGCAATTTCCTAAATGTCTCAGGATATTATAGAACCTGGATAAAATCGTGAGGAAATCCTGCTTTGGATTATTTAATGCTTATAAAAACTCACAGAAAATGTGTGCACAAATATACCTTTGCTTTAAATAGACACCTGTTGGAAAATTGTAAATATATGTGAATTCAAGCATACCACGTAAATTAGGGCAGATCCTGCTAATGAGATAAATCGCTTTCCTCTTCAACTGAGAATAAGAGCCTGATCTGATATGTTTTCTTTCTTAAAAACACCAAGTCCTATTTATTTCCTGTGACAGAAGAAAAAGAAACTCCATCAGCATGTTTAAAAAACTGATCTTCTGTATATTTCCTGAAAATGAAATAACAAGAGTGGAGAAAAAAAACAAACAAAGAGGGAGTGATGCTTCTAAAAGCATCTTCTTATACTTTTAATTTAGATGGGCTTTGGTGCTAATGATTCATTAGGTTATGCCCTTTAAATGGTCTTGTCTTGAAAATGCCAACATTTTGAAGCAGACTTGAATATATTTTGCAGACATCAGATCTTGCACTTGTTATTAAGATGGTTTTTTTTTTTTTTTAATTTAAAACATCTTGTGAATTATGTACGCTTCACAACTTTTGCAGTTTTGCTTTCTGCCTCTGGACTGACTGGGGGAGGTAGTAACACACTGAATTAATGTCTGTGTTTCATTACTTGGAGTAATGCTGTGGCGATGAGATATCTGAGGCTTGAAAAGATGAACACGAATTACCATTTCAAGTCCCAACTACTTACAGGACGCAGAAGAAAGCAGGAAAAGCCTAGTGTGTGCAGGACTTTGAGGAATATAGGATAGCGGCTGATTGGTTACTATTCTTTCTGGTGTCTGCATAAGCCACAGAATAAGTTAGCAGTTTTCCTTGTTGCCTTAATGTCAAATCTTGCAGCTGCGTGAGAAAGGCAGCTAGCGCTGCTTGCTCTCTTGCCTTACTGGTCATATGGGTTTTAAATTTGTTGTTGATTTTTTTTTCTGTATAAGCAGAGCTTATAAGAGTGGTGCCCAGGGGACAGCACTGCACTGGATGCTGCAGCAACCTTGAGCTCCCAGGCTGGGTGCAGAAGCAGATCCAGGCAAAGGGGACACCGAAGGTAACATCTTTGTACATAGTACCTTTATGTTGAAGGGTCCCTTGGGAAGAGTTTAGAGGAAGGAGGGTAATTGACATGGCTTTCTGGGTATTTGCAGAGACCTCTTTCAAGCAATATGCTATGCTATGAGAGAAAACATACGTTGACAGTCTGGAAATATGAAAAATGGGTTGTAAAGAGTGATGTTACCTCATAGTGCAGAAATCGTAGGGAAGCAGAAAACAAATATCCTTCCTCTGATGCGCTAGAAATTAGGAACCAGGGAACACAGCCTAAGAAGTCACATGGGTCCATTCAAAACCACTGCACTTCGGTAAAGGAGCTTTACAGCAGTGTTTTACATGAGTATAGGAGAATAAGCTTGTGTTTGTGAAAGCTGGGGGAAAAGAAATTGTTGTGACTGTGAAGCAAATTCCGTGAATATATAAAAATGTGGATATAAGGACATGGAAGAAGTTTAAATGTGTAGAGATCCCAGTTGAAACTGACGATGAAATTATTGATCAGGCTGACAGGACCGTGGGAGCATCACAATGAGTGACTGCTGAAGAAGGTGCTACGTATGAATTGACAATGAGAGTTGTGAGAAGGAGACTTACTCAGCTGCTCACTCAAGTTGGAGAACATGACACAGGAAAACTAGTGGATTTGTGAACTGCTTGAGTAGTACTGAATCTGTTTAGAGAGGAGGTTACTCAGAGGAAGACATCACTTTCACTGGAATAAAACAGAAAAAATCTAGAGGGAGAGGTGAACCATATTGGATATTGAGTGGAAAAAAACACAGCAAAGGCGTCACTTACCATTGTGACGGTCAGTTGTGGACTTAATTTGGAACGTGATCTCTTAACCTGCTCTTCATGAGTTTGACTGCCTAAACAACCTTTGAAACTGAAAGCTTAAATGGAATTGATAAAAACTGGGAGGCACTTTTTGGGGGGATGAGGGTTGGGACGAAGAGTGGGAAAGGAGAAAGCCACAATAGGATGAATTGAAGAGAAAGGAATTATTCCTTTCAGGTGACAGATGCAAAAATGAGTTTAAGAGACCAACTGAGATTATTAAAAACTAAATCAAACTGTACAAGCAAAATTAAAATAGAAACTCAAGAACTTCTTCTGAAAGTCTTTTCTAGAAGAATATTGTGAGTTGAAGATAGTGAAGTTGCTATTTAGATTTAACTTTTTTTTCTGATTATTATTTGTACATACTCCAAATGTATTCATAGCTTCTCATATCTTTTCTACAGGTCTGTTTCAGCATATGTGTAAGCAATGAACATATAACTGTGAGTTTGGTTTCAAGTCATTTCTATTTGGTTATTGCATAGTAGCAATTTTTTGTTGTTGTTGTTGGGTGATGCCAAAGACATGCTAAGGAAGTTCAAACAAGAGTTTCCAAATGGATTTATCTTTTACATGTTCATCTTCTTTCATTGACGCATAATTTATGAATCAGAAAATACACATAAGTTAATGTCTTTTAGTTCTTTATGGTAAAAGAGATCTAGTGCTTGATCTAGCAGTTAGCAACCCTGCCTGTGACAGGGGGGGTTGGAACCTGATGATCCTTGATATCCTTTCAGACCCAAGCCATTCTGTAATACTATGATTCTGTGAAAATACAATATTGAAGGCGAACATGAGCAACTGATGACTTTTCCTTTTAAAAATTTTATGAGAATCATATTATCAGACTTCAGACTTTTCCTTTTTCTCTACTGTTTTCCTTGCTTTGTACCTCCAAATCTTTTTCTCTCCCCACTTAGTCCTGTCCTTATTTTCAGTCTTACATTAGCACCAAGTAAGAATAGAGGCAATAACACTGGTGAGGAGTAGAATTTCTGGCTTGCCTCTGCAAATAATTATTCTCCTATGTGCCTACTTATTCTGCAGATAATTCCATTTAAAGAGTAAATTATGAAACTCCTGTAGTACTCAGTCTTTGTGAAACATAACTTGAGAGGGCATTTAGGAGACTGAGTAGAAGATGGCCTTTTCAAAAAGTGGAGCAAAACTGGATATAGCTAAAGATCAAACACTATTCTGCTTTCTCAAAGGTACAGTGACCTTTAAAAAAGCCCAGCCCACATTAAAAACGTCATCCATAGGTTTGCACTATGTTATGAGTAGTCTAGTTTCATTAAATTAGCAAGGTTATTTCATTGACAATGAACTCTCTCTTATGACATTAGTAGACATGGTCTCTTGTTTTATTGGAGATACCGCTATGAAATGCAGATGTCTAATGCAAAACACTGAAGTGTATTCCCACGGGAGTGGTAGCTGGGGTGCTCGAGGTACTTTTTTTATTTTTTTTTTAATTATATTAAACAGCTACAGTTGCTTTGCAGACCTTAGGAAGTGCATGAAATGGCCTTTGTATTTATTTTGCACCAGTTTAAGCTGTGAATTTGAAGGTTTATATATAATCATTGTGTATCTATAGTTGAACAATATTGAATTTCAAAGTAGCTAAACATCAGAAGCAAATGAGTCTACTAATGTTTCTCCAAATTAACTGACAAATTTTGACTGCTCTTCATAATGGATGTTTATTAAAACTTTGGCCTGTGCTCATTTAAAAACTGGAGTCCCGTAAGAATGTGTGAATACCACGGTGATTGTACAGTTAGAGATTGCTTGTATGAGAGGAACTTCCCATTAGAAAGGGAATCCTACATGATTAACAAACTGAGACTTTTGAAGGCTTAAAGTATTGATGTGCTGTCACTGATTTCAGTGGGAATGGAGTTAGATTTTGAAAATGGAATCCATATTTTTGAAAGCACTGAATGCTTCGGAGTTCAAGGTAGTAAACACTTAGCTCTTACATTTTCATGATGCCCCTGTAAAGTGGAGAATGCAATCAAGTCAATGCTAAACAGTGGTTCCTAACATATGGCCAGTCTCAAGAGGTTCCTCAAACATTAGCAATTAGCACGTTTTGTCACAACGCTATTTTCAGAGTGTACAGTTTAATTAAAATAGATAGCAGTGAAATAGTCAGCTGTTTAAATATCAGCAAGATACATCCGATTTTAACCTGGCTGAAGTTTAAAATAGCATGCATTTTGACAAGTTTAGCTAGTAAACATTTCAGGAACACTTAAGTTACTTAAAAAAATTAAGTTTGTGACTCAGAATTAATTAACTAGATGGATTTTTAAAATGTCGCCCAGCTACATACAGTACTATTGCATTATCCACTAGTTGGGTATATCATTGTTATCTATCATGTGTATTTAATCTACAGCTAAATTAATTCATTGTCTGGTGATATTGCTGCAAGTGTATATTGCTGCCTTGCTGACTGAAAATTAACCAGTTTTGTGACTCAGCTACGCAATCTGGGAGCCTGAGTACAAGAAGTAAGGAGCTTAGATCCATAGTTAGATATCCAAGCAGGCGGTCTGAGATTTTCCTCTTGGTACTAACAGGAGCTGGATGTGGATATAAGTGAATGTCTCAATAGTATAAGGTTTATATCTGCACATAAAGTACCATTTCACACGGCATACAGCCATATATTGCTCTGTATATAGTTCTACATCTACATATATGTATGCGCTTATGGAGACAATTAATGAAACTTCATAAATAGAAATATGCATGGGAATTTTAAGTTTACAGTATTTTAGGAGCTTTTTTTGGGGAGGGGGTGCTGGGGAGAGTATTCTCAATGGACTAGGGTTTCCAATATGAAATTTACCAGCAGTGTAAATAACTATTCCCAGCACAACTTTAGACCTAGAATTTAATGTCATAACATAAGCACTTCTCCACTCTTTTTGTGGACATTTTATTTTCCCGTATCATGAACTTCTAAGGCTTGCTTTTTCAGAAAAGCCGAGCATCCACAGCTCCAGGTGAAGCCAGAGAGAATATGGGGGCTTAGCACTTCTGAAAATTGGGCTTGTTTTTATTCCTAAAATAATGACTTCAAGAAAAATCTCTATACAGGTATTTTTTAATAATTGAGGCAGATTAAATTAAGCTTTTTTTCAGAATGTCTCTGCGAGACTTTTAACAGAAGGAGCAGAATCTGCTTGGTATCTTCTCTATGCGCGTTGTCATTTTTTTCCTCCTTATACCTGGTTGTACACCCATAAATTGATTAAAAAATAACATTTATCTAACTGGGTAATTGAACATCAAGCCTGTTAGCTAACAATTGTAAGAGATGAGGGTAATATTTATATTCAGAAAAATTCTCTCTTGCTTTTCCCTTCCACATTTGACCAGCTTCATGGGACAAGGTACGAGCACAGATCGCTTGTGTTACTGCAGTAATGCTGGAACAGATCTATATTGCAGGAAACATGAATCTTCACATGTTTTGTTTTAATAGATGTACTTTTTAACCTGGAAATTTTATAGGACTGCGTATCTGTACTTTTAGAGCATGCACATGACCTTTGAGATAAAAAGAGGCCTTTTCTTTTAACTCCTGAATTCACAACTGCTCTGATAAGATAAAAAGCAATGATGAGCATGGTATAAAGGTTGAGACAGTTGTTGTAGTTAGGTAGATAGATTGAGCTTTAAAAAATCATATCCCATCTGTCACTATACCCTACAGTAGTAAAAGAACGCAATATTTAATATCAATCCTGTGCTTCTTTTCTAGATTCCCTCAGCTCAGCCATTTTTGCTATGATAATACAGTTTTAAATTTGTTGGATATAAGTGCCTTCTTTCATATATATCTCAAGGGAACCTCATTCCTCCCTGGGGACTGGAGAGAAACTCTCCACCACCAAAAACTGACCTGTTGGATGACTCCTACCTTTTGCTGCTCCTCAGCATCTTAGGTATGTGTTTGAAAGTAGTGTGATAGAAAGACAGGAAAATCAGAGCAAACTTGGAGGATGAGTTGCAAGCCACATTATGACAAGTAAAACAAAACATTTCTACAAACAAGTGAAGTTGGAAATACTGTAGCTGGAGCTACAGTGTTTGTGGACTGCATTATCTTTTGGCTACTGGTAATGATAGTGTTTTCAAACAGCCAACTGCATCTACTGTTGTGTTTGTGTTAGCATGAGTGGAGGTGATGCACAAATTCCAAAATATTTTTAGCCAGTGTTCATTCTGTCTCACAATCCCTTCCATTTACATGTCTCATATATTGTTACTTATAATCTCAAATCCACCATTTTCATATCAGGTTACTTCCTAGAGAACTTGGCTTGTCCTTGTCCCTCTTTGAGAACATTTTAGAGTAATTACATCATACACTGTTCCAGCAAAATTGTACCATTTCATTCATAGTCTCCTCATTGCACTCTTTCTTTGAGTAAGCTTAAATTCCTCTCTGCTCCTGTCACAAGCAAGAGGGAAACTGCTTACCCTGAGAGCTGGATAGACTTGACCACATATTATTTACTGAATACAGGAAACATATGATCTGGAAAACCAGAGTACTTCTCAACAATGGAGGAGGGTTGTTTTCTAGCTTTATGATACCTATTATTGTATGTTTGCCTCAAAAGAGCCTGTGCTCTATATTAGCCTGAAAAACTACCTTCCTTGAAATTATTGCTGTTGGACTAGGTGTGTCATAACACTTAAACTGATTAGTACTTGGGCTATTAGTAATTTATTTTTAGTTACTAATTTAATAACATTTTGAGATGTAGAGGGGAAGTTAACATTTTCACTTGTTCAGAGGCATTTCTGACATAGTAAAACAATGTTTATATTACTCACTTGTGGATTTGTCTGTTTTCTTATGACACTCTTCTAGAGGGAAAAAAATGCACAAAAAGTATCGTCAAAGTGTTTCCAAATAGAATAAAATTTTTATTTAAAATGTTTGCAAACAATAAAGCTGGCAAGACTGTTCAGCCTTTATGATTTTCTCTAACAATGATCAGCATAAGAAAAAGAGCATAGCTCTTAAAAATAATCTTTGGGTTTTTCAGACAGTTTAGAGGGCTTAAAATATATCTTCTACAAAGATTCCATGACAAATCTGATATTACTTGTACATAGAGATGATAAGACAAAATCTGCTTATATTAAGGTCAAAATGTGGACATCAACTTCAAATTGGGCTTTTCTTGCTGGTTTTTATTAGGATTTAAGGGAGCTACTGTTCCAGCAGCTACATTATTGGGTCTTTTTAATGAGGACCTTTCCTCCTGCTGTACAAGAAAAGCTATGCAGTGTGGGGACTGATTTTAGCATTTTGAAGTTTGCCTTTCCTATTGAGTGTGATTAAACCCTTTATGCTAAGGGCTGAAATGGAGCAGAAGGCCAGTGATGCATTAGCCGGCCATGCTGGCCTGCAAAGTCTTGACTGGTAGGCATTGCAACAGGCAGCTGGGTGAGGTTTTGCAGCCCAGACTTTCAGGGCTGAAAAAGATTGATCAAATTACTGCAGTATATGGTAGACAGAAAAAGATTATGTGTATTAAAAAGTCAATTAGACCAATTAATGGTAAGAAAACCAACATCAACCTTGAAGTGCAGACACCATGCACATAGAAAGTGGGAACTGGGACAGCATATCTAGGATATATCACAGAACCCTCTGTTTGACACAGTACTGATAGGAATGGGCTACTAGATCAGATGAATATGGTCTGGTGTGGCATTTTTTGTACTTTATGAAACATAAATGTTGCAATAGATGTTGTAACGTGCCAGGGTGAGTGTGTGTAGGTCTTGGAGGGCAGGAAGCTCACAAACACTAAAACATTTCATATAGATATCACATGAAAGGATAACTCATATAAGAATAACTCTTGGATTAAAATAATGAATCAATTCTGAAGTTTTCTTGTATTTCACTGAAAAATTTGCGCAAAAAAATATGAGTTAGTTGCTTCAGTTCAGGTTGATTTTGAAGACAATTATATCTACACTTTTAGGGACTTGTAGCATACTGCAAAATACGGTTATATAGCAGTTTGTATTTGGACATACCTATCAGTGGGGCAGTAGACTCCTCCAGATTTGTTAGGCATGGGGACTTTGTGCCAATTGTGCTCCACAGCCATGGTGCCAAACTGAAACTACAGATATGTCAAACAAGAAGACTGGCAGGAAAACTTCTAACTGTTATCTTCAAAAAGCACAAAATGTATTGTTGAGTTGAAGGCATGTGATGAAATGGAGGTATCATTTCTGGTTTGTTTTTCTAAGATTCAGCTTTGGCATCAACTTGCTAAGAAGGGAAGCAGTGCCATATGGTTTAATATATGTCTATATTGTACTTAAATCACAGTGTTTGGCTTGCTTATATTTCTAGATTTCAAGAATTTGCAGCATTTATTTGGCTGAAAGCAACTCAGTTTTAAAAAAAAAACACTTTCCTGTTTATTTACATTTCTGTAAATATTTAGAAATCAAGAAATCAAATACATTTTTATATAGAGAAGCTACTGGGAGATCACAGGTGCTAGCAAAACTCAAATAATTTCACTAAGCAACTAACATGAATTTTAAAGGATGGTGCTTGAGTGTATTCAGATGTGATGTCTTGACTAAAAATAGTTTTGAATGAAGTTGGCTTTATTTTACTTTTCTTGGGATACAACCAGACCTAGTGAGTTATTAAAGAATAGGGCTGTACCAGAAGCTTCTCAAATAAGTCGTAGCAAATCATCTAAGGCAGGTGAATTAATATAACAAAATTCTGGTGGGTCACAATGTAAATTAGATAACAGGATCTTGCTGTAGACATTAAGTCCCTTGACACGTTCCCTAACCTAGGGAGGGGATTCTTACCCCCCTTACCTTCTCCCCTTTACCTCTTTGTGAAAGAGTAGTATAATGCATGCTGTCTGAGCCACCAGGTTGGGATGGTCACTTTTAATTTGCTTTAAGGTTTAGCTTTCAAAGCCCAGCCATGTGTCACAGCTAGTGGTATACTTTTGCTGTAATGTGCAGAGAGATTTTGTTGAGATCAGATGGCAATGGCAATAATAGCAAATAAAAATCTAAATTAAGGAAGAGAGAGTAAATAAATTTTTAATCATACAAAATTTAATACTTATGTTAAGGAAAAGAATATTAAAAGTCATTTTATAGAGAGTGAATTTATATTGGAGCTGATTTTAAAGTTGTGCAGCTTTGAGTGATATGATAATCATGTATTTTTCTCCCCCCTCAGCTGTACTAGGGGATTGAAATTTATATACTCAATAACTAGAAAAGAATCATAAAGGATCAGACTGGAGGAATCTGTCTCACTCCATTTTTTCCTGTCACTCCCATAGCTATTTTAATATTTTTCTTATATCTCTGCTTATTTTCGGTGCCAAACATTGTTTTCAAATACAGTTGGCTTGGAAATGAGCGCTTGAAGCTGCAAGCTTGTCAGCAAACTACCATGTTTCCAGATACTACAATGAAATCTTTAGCTATAAAAAGTATAAAATAAAAATAGAATGCCAGAGTCACCTGCCAGCTGTAAATGCAACTAAATGGTCTTCTTGTGTGCTTTAATATTTTTAACTATTTTAAACATTTGACTCTTGCTTTTTTGTCTTGGTGCTAAGGGAAAATGGATTTGCAAAAGCTAACATAACAGCACATTTATTTCTTTCACCGTTTTCAGATAGGAATTAAAGACAGGATAGTCTATTGAATAGAATGCTAGGCTGAGAGTCAGAAAATAAGTTTTATATTATCAATTCATTGAGAAAGTCTATTTGCTTTCCTATGCCTCAGTTTCCCATCTGTAAAATGAAGATAATATAATTTATCATCCTGTGCAATGTGCTTCCCGGTTTAGAGCTGCGAGATAGAGTGGAGTATTATGATGAAATATTTTGGGCAAAATACTGATGAGTTTTAATGATTTAATTTCTTGCTTGTTAATTTTTTTCATACTTGACTTTTGACGTACAAGCTGTTCTCCAATTTTTCCAGAAAGCTGTGGCTCACAGAGAGATGGCTGCTGTATTGAGCTCAACACAGAAAGTGAGGTAGGTTTTATGTAAAAGCAGTAAAGCCAAATGGTTACAGATTTTCATCTGAAAGTGTCAGTGAACCATTTTCAGCAGCCCACAGCAAAGAGAGGAGGATAAACAGCGTATCAATGCATTTTCAGAATTAGTATGGAGTAAGTGGACAGATGTTCCTTCGCATTTAAAAATGAGATGGCTGGGGGAAGAAAAAGATGTAAAGTCCTTTTCCAATAGTAAATGCCTCCTGTCACTTTTTCAGAAACATCATATTTAAGTGCATCTCTCACTTTCATCATGCCCTTCTACCTGATGTGTGATCATGACACATTCTCAGTGTGGCCGTTTACTTCAATGACAGAGGCCTGGAATGCTATGAGTATTAAAGTATATAACCACAGAGGCCTGGAATGCTATGAGTATATGAGTATATAACCACACCAGTCTCCAAGAAATTTACCCCAAATCTGTTTCACATAGCTCTCATATTTGTTGTCTGACCTATATGTTTAGAAGAAACTAAGAGTGAGAGTGGAGTTAAAGAGACTAAGGGGAATATTGTGTTTTAGTTCATGGGATAATGTAAGTTTGTGATTTTATGGGGATCATGTTTGATATTAGAGTTTCAACAGCTAATTCATTGCTGTTGGATGCTTTTTCTGTTCTCAGTTTTCTCAGTGACTTCTCTCCCTGCATATCCTCCAGAGTCAAGGAGCCAGTAAAAGTTTGCACTCATGGTCTGAACCAGTCCTTGGGTACTGGGTCTAGAGATTGCCTGTGTGCATGGATTTGTGTGATGCAAAATTCAGCAGCTGTAATAATGATCTCTCTGTCCAGCACCTGCAGCTGTAATATAATTTATGTGCATTTTAGGTATATATAATAGAAAATACTTAAGTTATAAATGGGTTTATATTTAAAAGCCCCTTTCTTTGTAGGAAGAGAGAGAAGAGATGAGGAAGTGCCAAATTCAGTCAGAATATTCTGTTCATCTCTGCATTCTCAGAGCCTATGAGATTGAATACTTTACCTTGAAGGATTCCCTTATTTTCAGAAATAGGTATAGATACTTACTGGACACACCCAGCAGCTCTTTTTGAGGCAATATGTAAAGTCCGCATTAGAAAAATCTGTCGAGAGGATTACCCTGTGTCATCTTTGAGAAGCTGAGCGAATTAAAGTGTGGGGACTGTGAGGAGATTACAGCCACCTTTGTGTTAGCTGACAGGTTTGGAAGGACTGGATACGTTTCCTCTCCAACCTTGAGCTGTGAGAGTTGTGCCTGCTGCTGTCAGGCTTTGGTATCTACAGTTTTTGAAGTAAAAATGGAAAGAGCTCTACAACGAGCAAGAAATCTACAATGACAGCTTGACCAACAAGGATCTACCAGGTGGGCTACGTTGGAGAGCAGAGAGGGAAAGAATGGTCCTTGCAAGGCTCTCTGTACAAGGTGTTTAATTTTCTTTGCCGTAGAGAGCAGTGTCTCAGTTAAATGAATGATTTAGGCTTAAAGTGAAGGCATAATGCCTTCCGTACTTAATACTTTGAAGAGAAGGTAGAGATTTTGTACTTTGAAGACTTGTTTTCAGCAGTATCTAAGGAAAGGAGGCTTTAATCTTTTTAAATATGGGCTTGTCTGTTCTGCCTGTTGTTAAACAAGGACCTTGAATATTTGCAGCTAAAAAGCTAGAGCTAGCTGCAAATCACAGATCCACTAAGTGAGAAATAATTTCTGAAAGATGTTCCTGTGTCAGGTCAGTGTTTTCCTATCTTTTGATGTCAGTTCTTACTCCCTTCACTTCCTTCTCACCTTTTGACTTCTCCCTGAATATGTGCTGCTGCTTCATCTCTTGACTGTCTAAACGCTTCCCGGGAGCCTCCAGGAATCATTGTCTGCTCTCCAGGGTCACCACCAACTCTTTCCCTTTTTTCTAACCTTAGAGTTAGAGCTACTTTCACCTTACCCCATCAGTGCTTTATGACTCCTGATGAAGTCCTACCAAAGCGAGCAGAGATCTGGCTTGGACTCTGAACCTGTTTTGTGTCTGGACCTCACTTGTTATGAACTTTCATGCTGAAGTACTGCAGAACAAACATGCTGTTCAGATAGTAAGTTTGAACAAAACAACAGAAAAGTGTGTATCAAAAGATATTATTATTTCACAGGTTTGTTTAAGAGATGTGGACTTCACAGTACATTTTATTTTGCTTTTTCATTGTTCTTTCTTTCTGTGTGCGTTGTTTTGTTGTGCTGAAGCAACTTGTCCTCTCTATAAGCTGACAACATATTACTAATATCTACTCAAGATTTTTATAGGCTAACACAGAAGTTGTAGCTTCTGTTTTGTGACATCTCCTCACCTATCCCACCATAAGCAAGCAAACAAAACAACAACCAAGAAGCCAATCAATAAAAAAGAACCCTCTGGCTTCTCCCTGTGATATGGGAGGTGCAATTATGTGGTAGTTAAGATATTTGTCTTTGTATCTCCTAGCTATTACACAATCACGTGTGGTATTTTTGGAGAACTAATGCTGTTAATCATTTCAAGATAATGATATGTAAGTAAATAGTAGTAGTGGGACACTGTCTATATTCCAAAGATGTCTCCAGATACAAAGGTAGGAAGTGTATTTTGGTGTTGCATTGCAGTCTTGCTTCTCACTGAGTTAGCACAAGCATTGAGAAACATGAGAGTAGCAACATCACTATGAGTTCTGTAAACAAAAATATATTTTTTTCTTCTTGAAAGAAGTGGTTCTCACCTAACTTCTAGTGCATAAGATTGCAAAAGCTCTTCATTTCACTGTGCATGAAGTTTTCAGCCTCCACACTGAACTCCTCAAGGTTACTTGTTGAATCAAGGATCGTCTTGCTTGACCTCAACAGAGACATACTCTACACAAGTTGCTATTCTGTGAGTATAGGATTAGGAAAAATGTTCTTTAACAACAGGCAGAATTAGTAAGTTCTAACAAAATTAAAGCCTCCTGTCTTAGATGCTGCTTAAAGCTTCAAAACCTCTTGTCCTCTAAGAGTACTGACTACTCCCAGTCAACTCTCTGTCATCAGTCTACTGAAGGGATGGATCATGTTAAGAGTGAACTCTGAAGGAGATTTTGGAAGAGTAAAAGTGACAGAAGTTCAATGGGAAATGCACGTGTTTCTGTTGTGGCTTCTGTGTCCTTAGCCACATCAAGATGGGACCAAAGGAAAATCTGGAACAATGAGAATTAGGAAATGTTGTACTTGCACCACATATGTTGGTCTGACTTGGTGGGAAGCACTATAGGAACTTTTATCTTAGTTGAAATGTTTCATACATTTCCTGCATTCCAGACTTGGGTGAAGAAAACCTAACAGCCAAATTCTAAGGTTACACTCAGTGACCAGCTGGTAAACCTGAATAAAGAAGCAATAAAACCTATGGTACAAAAGCAAGAGAGAGGGAAAGAAGAAATGACTGCAAGCTACACAGCAGGACATGGGGTAGATATGGAAAGAATGAGTATTATGTCCAGCTAGATATTGGAGAAATATCTGTGGAGTCAGAATTTCACTGAAGGTACCTTTTGTGAAACAGGCTATGGGCTGTTTAATCATGAACACTTTAGTTTTATACCTCAGCAAGTACGTGTCAGTACTTGATCTGCACCCAGATGACTTTTTTCAAGGGTCAAGATTCTCCTTGTGAATTCAAAGCACCTGGGATCTTTCCTGTGCAAGTCTCCTGCCCAGGTACTGACACAGCATTATTCTTTATCAAGTCAAAACTTACACTTCTACAGTGAAAGAAACATTATTGCAGACCAGATGAAAATTAATGTTATAATCTTACAATCTATGTCACAATCTGATGACATTTGTAGTACAATATTGTAATGATGTGAAGGAGAGAATAATTTTAATAGTTGACCTTGGCATTCAAATAGCATCTAATAGCTGCAGTTTTGCACAGAAGGTGTGCCAGTGTTCAGTATCCAGATATGGATTTAGAATGCCCAAATTTAGTGCCTGTGTAGAAAGTTTGCTTTGGTTCATCTGATGGGCAGATACAATTAATAATATTAACATATGCAGTTCCAACAGCATTTTTGAATAAAAATGAAAGCTTCCAACTTGAAAGTGACAAGCATCACACAAACTTCCACTCTTTCTCATGTTAAAATGAGAATGGTGAAGGATTATGAACCCATACTTTTGAATTCAGTAAGCAGAACGAGGGAAGTCTGTCCCTGCAGAAAATAGAATTGTAAATCACTAAGGGAGTGATTAAGTGCAGAAGAAACAGAGCACTACGTAGGATTTGCATTAAGCATGGAAGTTTAGTAGCACCATCTCATACACAACCAGGGTTTAGTTAAACAACATCTAGTGGCATAATGCCATAGATCAGAGATGGCAAGTCGTGCTTGAAACCCTTTCAGGGTAGCCAAGTTCCATTTTACACAGTAAAATGAGGCACAGTAAAGGAGAAAGCATTCTCTAGGGACTGTTTTTCACTTAGGCCAAATAGGTCCTGTTTTTAGCTTAGTACATCAAGCTGGTCTCCAAATAAAACAACGACCTTCCTTTGTAGAGTGAATCAGTGGACTCCATTGGAGACAGAACTAGATTGGAACCAAACTTGTTGGAAAATATGAACTGCCATGTCTATACCAGTGTTGTTTCTTTGTAAACACATTCTCTGAGGTCAAAGAGGCAGCTTTGCTAAGTCTCTGTCATTGACTGACATCTCGTCTGATTTTGCTCTGGTTTTCATTCAAAGTGTACCCTATTCTGAAAAGTCATCTTGAGGGAGAAAAATCATCTTGGGAAGTACAATTTATGGATACATCTGAGAAGAAAAGAATGCCAGTGCATCATGGATGTCCTATTCTCTCATGATGTAAGAAACTGGTAGGTAAATACGAAATGTCTGTAAACAAGAAGGCTTGAGAATTCCCTTAGGGATGTCTGTGAATAGGCTTGTGTGATCTGCCATAGTCTGTGCTCGGAACAGTTTCAGTTCTAGTCCAGTAGTAAGGATGCAATAGATGAAAGGCAAGATTGACAATGGGAGGAAGACATGAAGACAGCTGTCAAAGGAGCTACAACTGAGAGTGTGGGGCAGAGGAAATGGCCTTCAAGATGGCAGTGGGAATGCCATACTCCATACACATATACCTCTGTGATTGCCACCTACTGCTTTGCAACATCTCCTAAATGCCTTTTTATTTTCTTCCTTTTCTATCTGATCAAATGACTTTTATCTAATGTTAAACAGGAAATTAAGGGTATACTTTTTATTACAGGGTCCTTGTGAGGTTAAACCACACTTTCCCCTTGAAAAAGTACGTATTAAGAATGCAAAGGAGCACAGATATGAAAGCAAAAAATCGTCAAGGAGAACAGAATTTCAGATGCTCTCATCTTACTGCTTTTCACTGAGGCGCATTTCTTCTTCCTCAATAAATCTCTATCGTTACTTTTTTAAAAGCTTCCTTGCTAACCAATGACAAAAAATTTGCCTTATATGTCCCACCATTACACATTCCTTTGACATAGGGACCAAGTGGCATTATCTGGAAAGGAGAGCTCACCGTCTAGATGATTTCAGCCAATCAGAGATGATGATATTGTATTACCAGTTTCATAATATAAATGAAAAAGATGGCCTTCATTTTGATGAAAGCTGTAAAGTAGCTATTGTGCTTGTTTTGTATTGCAAGGCCCAAATGTATTATTTATGCAATTTTCCTTTTGAAAGGAAAAACTGAAAGAGACTATTTCATTTTACAGCATTCAGTCAAAGCTATTGTCTCATGAATGTGAACATTCCTGCATTTTATCAGCTTCGAATGTAGAAGGCAACTCACAGATCATACATAGAAAGGATTTTTGAAAGTTTGAAAACTGCTTTTTAAAAAACCTAGACTCTAATGACTCAAGATATTATTTGTGCATGTGTGTAGGCTGAATCAACACTTAGCCTATCAGAATGTACACAGAGTAATGTCTTTTTTAAGGTCTTAAACAGCTTTGATTGAATCTTGGTGTACATTAAATTGATAATGCAAGCTGCCTGCAATACCTGATATTTATAACAATAGAGTACATCTTCATGTGTAAATATACACGTATATGCCAAGTCAGCATCTATCTAGGGATCTCAAAGCCACTTATCGACATGACAGCAGCTTCATATTATTTTCTGCAATACAATAAATATTGCAATTATTTTGCAGATGGGGAAATTGAGGCATGTAAACTTGAAGTGCCCCTAACTTGCTTATGACACAGAGCAAAATGCTGATATTGTGGAATCGGTTCTGGGGTCAGCCCGTTAACTGTCTATGACACACAGACTCTATCCCTTGGACCTGCTGATACTCACATCCATGGAGAAAATGCTTCTTTTCGAAGGATGTTGAGATTTTTGCCTGTCCTTGACATCAGTAGAAATTAGATGCTTGCCCTTGAACATCCATACAAAGAGATTGGTTACTCCTTCGTAGAAGGTCACATTAAAGTTTAAATTTATATTCAACCTCTTCCCCTATGCACCTAATTAAAGGCTCACAGACTTAGATACATTCTTTTCTCACCTTTTTTTTTCCCCTAAAAAAAAATAATAATAAAATAACAACAAGCCAGAGAACTCTTTTAATACAATGCTTCTGAAAATTGTTGGAAACAGAATGCCTGGATTTTGTCATCCACCTTTCGCTGGATCATCTGTGTATTTGCCAATACTCCATCATATATATATTTTTTCTCTCTGAGTTAATATATATATAATATTTATATTTATATAATTTAAATATTTGTTTACTCATTTCTGTCTTGGAATAAAAATGAGTGGAACCAGTTATTTCCCAGTTAAGTTATACAGTTAGCTTCTGCAAACTGACCAGAGTGGAAGTGAATGGCTTTCATGATAGTTAAATATAAGTTATTGAATTAGAATAAAAAAATAGAAAATTGATTTGTAATTGCTTGTTTCATATACTAGTAGATATTTCTGAGCACCAGTGAAACAAATAAATTGTTTATGTGGATATTTCTGGGCAAAATGTCTGTTATCATAACCAAAATAGAAATTAATTAATTTCAGATTATTGTAGAAATCCTTAGTCTGCTGTTTAAAACAAAAGCACCTGTATTCATTCAGATTAAGATACAACAAATACAGCAACATTGTAAAACCACATTTGCAGAAGGTCAGCATCCATTGTATTCTTCTCTGTACTTCCCACCACATTTTTCTTCCTGGGAGGGTAAATAAATACATTATGTCTATAAATACTCAGGGACTATACCCAGGAAAAACCTATGGTAACTTTCTCCTACTGTTTGCATACACATTAAAAAGAGTAAGACAAAGTGGGTTGCATTGGAATACAGGGCCAATTCTGTGCTGATCTGGCGCAGACGTGAAAATGAATACTTGTGTAATAAAATGGATCAAATACTGTAGAAAAAAATATTAATTCTCTGATTCTAGTTGTGCTAGTGCTAGATTGTAGTTGTCTGTCAAATGTAAGTACTGACACTTAATACTCTGGATACTCACTTTCCTTAACTGCCTCCATTTATATTTAAAACATTTTTTTTTTTAAGTAATCATCCTTACCATGGGAATTTACTTGTTCATATTTCCACAAAGTGCATACAAAGTGAGTGATAGGCAGTGAATCCATCTTTTTCGAAGTTCAGATAAATGCACACATATATATATTTTATGATTCGCCTAGATTCATCTTTTAGTGATGGCATAAACAAACCTGCCATTTTCACTCAGCAATGGTAAGAAATAGAATGCAGGAACTGGAATTATACTGACCAACTGGCCTTTCTTAAAACCTCAGTTTGGTTTAATCATATTAACTGTATTTACATCCCTTGTTATATAGAAATCTAATATTTTATTTTTGTTGCAGGTATTCTGAAGATTTTCAGGGTTAGCATGCCATCAAAATGATCACAAGTTTTTTACTTCAATTGAGAGATAAAAAGATATATTATAAAATAAAACTGTTGGCATACAATATAAATTGCTGCAGACTAGCAATTAAAGCAACAGATTTGGGCAACAGGTATTGCTCTCTGGCCAGCGTTCCTGTCATTGTCGGGAGCAGAAGGATTCAATTTTGTACTCAGTTATTCAGTCTTTGAAAGAGAGATTATACATGTGTTAATTAAACCAAAAATAAGGTGCTTTATTATTATTTTTAATATGTTGTCAGCAATAAAAAAAAAATCATTTTATTTTGAAAATAATTCTCCATTTTGCGTTTGAAAATGCAAGCTAGAAATGCCTGAAGAGTGAGGACAGATGTCCTCACACCAAACCTCTTTTCCTTCATAGAGAAAAATGTAGCAAGATACGCTGAGTTGCTCTTCATCAAACCTGCAATGTAAATGCTTCAGTTAGGAAAAATGTGTTTAATACCTAGCAGTGATCATTAAGAATTGTAATAATGTACCTGTTCCATCTGAATGCTGTGCCTTTTGGACACATTTGGAAGAATTTCTTCCCTCTTCTGTATTTCTTTTTTAAATATGCTTCTTGTCTGTAGTTGAAATTTCTGATTTCACTATTTTTTCTCTGCATTTTTTCTAATGCTATTCATCTACTAATGAAATAATAGAAGAAGAGAGCAAAATGAGAGCATGTTTTGTCTTCTGAGCTGTCTGAGTCTGAAAAGGTCAGTAGGTGTCATGGAGTCTGACAGAGACGGCTCGATGCCTCATGGATAGGAAGCTCTACAGAGCTGATGTTGAGGTGGGCAACATGCAGCCCTATAAACCCATGCATGCAGGGCAGGAATGGTAAAAGAAACCTCAGGATCTAGAATTTAAACGTCTTGAAAAAGGCAGTAGCTTCAGAAGGCCCAGATAGATCTTGCAGCTCTGTTTATGCTATGTTGTCCACTGTAGTACAGTGGTTCCAAACATTAAACAAGCCTGAGACTTCAGTCTTTCTGTCCCTGACAGGAGCTAAATTCACTCCACTCAAACAAAATCCTGACAAAGAACTTCATAATAAATCCTGGATGGAATAACAGAGAGGTCTTCTCTTATTGGGAAGTTAATGTGTACTACTTAAGGCTTGGCAAGTGCTTAGCTACAGACGTATTCTTACTTGTCTGGTGTGGTAACTCACATCCCAGTGAGAAAGTTTGCTTCCTTTACACCTGGTCTTGTGTACTATTAAACCATCACAGCAGCTGCTGAATTATTTATCATCTTCCAGTGGACAAAACTAGTATTCCACCCAACACCCTCCTTGTCCAAGAGGAAAAAAAGCAGTTTGAGGGAGAGAATGCATTACAAAATCTGCAGCACAGAAGTTTATACCATTAAGCATTTAAGGTTTACATAGAGAGCAATGGCATGCAACAGCAGTCACGTCCCTAGGTGATTTTTCTGCAATCAGAATTTCATTCATTACCCAATTTTCATGCAAGTCCCCTGGCATTTGAAATATGTTTCAAGATAGGCTTCCCAAGGGCTTTTCCCCTCCCATAATAACTGATTTGCAGTGTCCAAAGACTGATCTAAATATCTTTGGCTCAAATTACTTAAAGCCTGCAAAGTGGGATCCTCTGTCATCCCCATCACATCTCACACCTACGGAACTGATAACAGATTAATATCTGGTCTGCAAATATTTCATCAGTGTCTCCAGCTAAGGCATCTTGCATTATTTTATGCGGGGAACCAACAGAAAAAGAGGGAGGGAGTGAAAGGGAAATATATTTACACTCTATGAGAGAATGAGGGGGGAATGGCAAAGAGAGAGGAAGGGAAAATGAAAGAGGGTTTCTCTCAGAATTAGAGGAAAAGCAACAGAGCTAGTCCTGGCAAAGTTCTCTGCTCCGATTATGTATACACTTTTATTCAATCACTGTATCGCTCTGTGTCTGACATTTGGTCAATAGTGCAATCTACCACTGATCGGAATAAAACAGCCATCCTAGAGCACCTTGGAATTTCATTAGTTTCTTTTCAGTGTTGTCTTTATAACTAGATGTTTACTTGGAAACACAAATTTAGAGCACAGTTCTGTGCTTTTTCACATAAAGCTGAGCAGTGTTGTAAACATGTTTTTCCCATCAGAAAAACTGCTCTTAAATGATATCTCTTTTGTAAGAAAGGAACAAAAGTATTAATGAAATCAAATCCACAGATGGATTCTTCATCTCAGGGATTTATCTGCGCTTCTAAAGACTCAGAAATTTTAGCATTTTTATTTTTGTTATTACATAAATGGCCTTATAGTATAAGTCAATTTTCAAAAGCTTTATTGAATGCTATTTATTTAATTATTATTTTTAATCTGTGACTACTGTGGATGTGCCTACAAACAGAAATTTCTGCCATGAGTCGCTGTGACAAGCCAGATAATATTCTGTTGGTCCTTTCTTTCAGTATCTATTTTGCAGTTTTGAGTTAGATGGGAGCAAAGTAGAAGACAGACCACCACTTATGTTTATCTGAAGCTTTTCATAACTGATTACAATGTGAACACATTTTGAAGTCTGCTCCTTAGGTTTAAGGGACCATTAGAAAATGCTTTTTTAACTGTGTAGAATATTTGGTATTAAATATACACTGTGTTAATCTCTTGGTATTTTCTATAGAATCGTGTCCAGAAAGATAATGTTTATGTTACATGACAATGACATACACTAACTATGTAACCAGAATGTACAATTAGCACTTTTATCATGTTTTTTTAAAATCTATTCTAATTTTTTTTTTCTCTCATCTTTCCTACCCATCTGAGGCTGCTTTGCCTCAGACTAACTTATTTCACTTGTTCTTTATAGCAATTCCTCCCTTTCCTGGTGCTCTTTTAGCTCTACCGCTGACCCTGGCTGCACCAGAAAGATGTATCATGAGTCCCAATTGACAGCTGCCAACCACTAGCTTTGTCCAAGATAAAATGAAGACAGTGTGGTCTGGCTGGGGATGATCCAGGGCAAGAGAGTAGCCCTGCTTTGAAAGACTGTCTGAAAGGGCATGTTTGTCCCCAACTCTGAAATCAAATCCAAAGTAAACCAGACTTCTCCCTAGGCAAAGGCTAAGACAATCCTACTGAGCTCTCTGTAGTCCATTGCATTAATCTCATCTATAAGCATCTTTCTTAAGGTGAGTCTGTGTACTAAACCATTCTTCCTCTTTCTAGTCATCTCCTAGGACAAAAGCAAGGAGCACTCGCACTTGACTCAACCTATTTCCCAAACTGAGCCAGGGAATTTCCGGCTGAACCGGAATATAGAAGGATCATCCAGAAATCTCCTTGAAATAATCAACTTCCTCTGTCACTGCTAAAACCTCTTGTGACATGGAAGAATTGTGCAAACTTTTCTGTTCATATTCTTCATTCTTTTTATTACAGAATGATTTCATACTTAATTTTTGAAACAGTGTTTCTATTCAATATTTTCAGTTGTTTTTTTTTTTTCCTGTCCTTATACCATGTTATGTCTTTTTAATTATTAACTCAGTATTCCCACTTAGCTCCTTATGCTTTCATACTCTTCCATTCTCTTGGGTTCTCTCTTTTTCATGGTCATACCTTTCACTTTCTTTGCACCTTTACCATGATCCAGAAGAATATCATTCTATTGCAGAATATGTCCCTTCTATGAGATTTTATTTCTACCTCATTTGTTTCTTTACTCCATTTAGTTGTTTTATTTTCCTTTTACGTATCTGTCCTCCATAACCTCCTTCTCTGATTTCTTTTAATATACATCTGTGTTTTCCAGATCTGCCTTCTACATTTTGCACATATCACTGCAAGTATCTCCTACTACAATTCATAGAACAGAATCATAGAATTCATCTATTTCTGCTAACTTGAAGCTGCAAACTAAAGTAGCACATAAGATGAGGAAAAATGGGTGATGGCATTTTTGGGGCTAACCTTCGTGTGTGATTGAAGTAGTTTTGTATTGTGGAAGTTGTTAATTTTCTACACTGATGGATGAAGAATTAGGTCTAAATATCAAAATAAGAAGCAGAGGGGAAAGGCAGTGGAAAGGTCAAGAAATGTATTTATTTATTTTTGCAGGGGTGAAAATGGACATGATCTTTCACTTCTATTTTGTTAACATATATTAAAATTAAAATACTAACTGTAAAAACATATCCAGTTAATGTCAAGATCAAAAATGTCTCTCTTCTTAGGTGAATTCTCCTAGCACAGGTGTGCTGGAAGAAGCTTTATGCAAAGTTAGGTGGTTGTTCCTTAATACAGTTGTTATGTCGTGCCTGTCAGCTCTAGCACACACCAATTTGCTCCTTGTACTGTTTACAAAACACAGTGACAGTATGCATTTTGTCCTTGCCAGCAGATGCAGCTGTTAAGGATTTTCTTTTTTCTACCTTTTTACTTGATGGATATAAACACAATAGTTGTGATATGGCGTTGATATGCAAAAAAAAAAAAATATATATATATATCTATGTAAAAGTAAGAAGAAAACCAATTCCAAACTGTTTTTCAGAGTATGAAGACTTTACTACTAATTAATATCTTTCTGGTTTTATTTGTTTAGTTTGTAGTTTTTTACAACTGCTTATCATCTAAAGACCTAATGTATATCTAATGAATAGCCTCTTATTTGAGCCTGCTTCCAAACTTCATCTTGAGGGGAAACTTTCTGATGACTCTTCATTCCCTTGCATTCTGTTTCATTAGTGAAGTCAGAGTCATATCTTTGCCTTACAGTAATTGTACAAAATGTCTAGTGTAGGACCCTCGGGATACACCAACAAATTCTTCCATGGACTTGGCATCTGCCCTGCATTCCAAGCAATAAAATCTCTTCAAGTTATCAAAAAAGAAAATGTAGTCTGAATTTTATAAGGAACTTGTTTTTTGTCATGTTTAAACACATTAGAATTAAATGGAAGTACATATGAAGAGTAAAGTGTTGTAGAACATGTTCACCTGGTTTATTTTTGCATTTGTAAAGTATCTCAAGCAACTTTTGTCAGAAGAACTTGGAGCTCAAAACTTTTGATCTATCTCAGATGCCTTGCAGGAATAATTGAAAGGCAAATAATGACACCTCTGGCAGTTCACTATTTGGGACCACATCCTGTAATAGATGCTTATATTTTGCAGTCCTAGGGGGATATACTGGTGGAATCCAAAACATCATTTAATAAAATTATACTTTATACTAGATATGGATGGTAGAAAGGTCACTTCTCTAAGAGAAAAAAAATTATTTAGGGAAGGCAAGAGACTGCACTAGGATGGGATTGGTATGAGAACAGTAGAAACCATGGACAGTTAAAATGAGTTTAGGAGTAAACTGTGAAGGTCAGTGCTTGGAGTTCATCTTTTTGTGATTTGCTTGTAAAACTTGAGTTGAAAAAGCAGAAATCTCTGTATTTTACCTGGTTCAGATGGTACTTTATCAATTTTCCCATGTCTGTAAAAATAAAAATAACTATGCCCACTTCAACTCTTTTTTACCAGCTTTGCTCTTGAAACGACCTCTATTGATTATGATTGGTTCCCTCTTAAGAGTAGATTTGTGCAACTCTACCTAAGAATAGCTCGTTTAAAATTTAGTGTTTTGTAAATGATTACATTGAAATGGGATTTTTCTTTTATATTTTAATTTTCTTTTTTTCCAGTGCTCCACTGCATAGCGACACATTTGGAAAGTAATACACAACTCTACCACTCCTACTCATATTAAATAAAAAGAATTTGATGCTATTATCAAGCTAAAGGACAAAACAATTACCATGTTGACTACAACAATTAAATATCATAAAGAAATAGAACATAGGGCCATGTATTTTGCTTCACTGCCTGTTCTATACAGTGTGTTTTCTTTGCAGTGTGAATAGCACGGGCTGCTTCATCAGCAAGAATTTGCAAGCTTTTCTACTAGACTGCATTTATTTAATTTTTAATTTTTGCTTATTTTTCCTTCCAGAACTGAAATGCAGATGTCTGTAACAGGCTAATACTGCAGATTAAAAACATGTGGTGTCTTTTTCTACTTCTGATAGAATTGTAATGTGGTATACTTCTAGTGTGAGAAATTTGCAGTTATATATACAGTGAGGATATTCTGAGAAATTACTTCCATGTTTCTTCAATAGATTTATTACTTTTTGACTATGGTGGCATTTTCCTCTCCTTGGTGCGGGTAGTGCTTTCCCAGTGACAAAATAAAAACAAAAGGTGTGTAAATATTAGCCTTTGCTGAAGTTTATAGACTGAATCTAAAGTAAATGCTGGTGTTCTAAGAAAAAAAAAATATATATATATGTGTATGTATATATAAGGTTTGATCTTTAAAGGTAAGACAAACTCTTCACCTATAGCTCTTTCAACAGTGAATTGTGATGATTCCTAGCTATCAGCTTACTTATAGTATCACGGTATTTTTAAATGAGATTCCTGTATATTGTAATTTGCCTGGTCTGACTACTGGAAGACTATGAAGATGTATCTAATTGCTGAGAATTTTAATTTCTAATAAATAGAGTTAGAAGGAACTTCAGGTTATCACTTAATTTCTCTATGACCTGTCTTTTTGCCTCTAATAACTCTTTAATTTTTATGAAATTTAACAGATCTCTTTGAAGGTAAACTAATGCTTTTGAAATTGTGAAATACTTAAGTAAGAAGTGCCACACAGTGAGAGACATGAAATAAAGATTAACAGTGAAAACAGTCAGATGATCTTTCTATATATAGACTTACGTAAATATTCATTCTACAAAACTTCAAATTTTGGTTGGAATAGGACTCCAGGGTTCAAATAAGGTGATTTGTTTTTAACTACTACAGTGTAAAAACACTTGTTCTCAAGCAAAATAATCAACAGAAACAGTGTTAGTTTGTTTAAGAAAGTAAAAAGCAGTAATATTTCAGCCATATCATCTCTACTCAATACTTTATCCTCTCCCCAAACATTTAAACATGCTGTCAGCAAAATAAGCAAACAAAGCAAAACAAAAAAAAAAAGACAAAAATCTCTTCTAAAAAGAATTGTCCAAAGGGTAAAGCAGAGGTTTAAAAATGTTAATGACATCAGTTGTTGTATCTGCCCAGTGCTGAAAGATATGAAATATGTACTAGTACAAGTTATAAGCAGGCATTAAATAGGAATTTTCCTGTTAGTTCAAATTGGGATGAGGAACAATGCATTAGAAAATGATTATTGAGCATTCCATCATGTGTACTAGGTCACACTTGACAAGTAGTAGTGTAGGAAAGCACATAAAAGTGGAACTGTGATCATGTTGAAAAGTTTAAAACTGGACCGAGTTAACTTTCCTCCCTTCATTCCTTTGATCCAAATTGTTATAAACTGATATATAAGAACTGAGGTAACAATTTAGTAGCTTCTTTGTTTTCATTCCTGCCCACCTTCTAGACATTAAATTTTGTACTGGTCATTCAGAGTTGTTTTCTTCCATGAGGCTAGAGGCCTTCATGCCATACAGAGGTCAATTGGTTTAAAACATGCTGAAGGTAGGAAATATATGATATTTTCCCCCACCTCTGTGGGGCTTTCAAACTATTTTACCTCCTTAGAGTCAAGAGTAGAAAGTCTGTAAAGAAATGAATTATTAATGCATGATTTTTCTCGGAAATAGAATCTCTTTACCCAAGGAGTAGCATTTCTTCCATGCTTTTGGACATTTTCTTCCTTATATCAAATTCTGACCCTTTGGTAAGGTGTCTTCTTTTGACTCACAGATTTGCCGACTTTCATAAACACACTGCCTTTACTTTTAATCAGTGCAAAAGTTCAGTTTGGGGAGCTTGGTGGTCAGGTTATAATCAGAACTACATCTAACGGAACACTGGCAAAATAAAATAAAACCAAAAATCTAGTATGCAGGGAAATGTGGCTTCTGGATGAATATGGATGGAGCTGTATTTTTAAAAAGGTTCTGCCTGCCCCCATTTGCACAAATCTCCATGTGTCAAGGAACAGAGGAATGATGGAAGAGGTGGTAGCTCATTGCCACGTGTTTCCTATGCTGTCTGCTTGTTCCAGAAAAGTTACAGCAGCATTGTAGGATATTTCTTTTTACCTGGCTTGTTTGCTGGTGTTAAAATTGTGTGCGGAAATGCTGGTGGTTTCCTATTGAGTCATTAGATCATGTGAGACTAGTTACAATACAGTGGAGATGAAGGAGAAGATAATGGTTCATCAGAAGAAGCTTTCAGATTGTTTGCGTTAGGATGAAACATAGATTTTAAATTTTAAAAATAATAGATTCTTTGTAGAAGCAGTTTCTGCTCAAGGCACAAATCCTGACCTTATTCAGACTAACTGGGCTTTAGTTTGGAGCTGTGAAGAACAGCCTATTTGTAAATAGAAAATTAAAAAGATTCCTGTGCTGTACATATTCGAGCATCCATGCTCGTTTCCTGGCATCTATAATTTACAAGCATGTAAACAAATTTTCCACCAAAACTGCCACATGAGATACATCCAGATGCAATTTAAGCACTACCCTAGAAGTTAATCACTCTGATCATGATTTGTATGAAAGTAAAGTCATGATTATCTAATTTTTTTCCTCACATTCATGAATTTAAAAATCTCGTTTAGCACACCAAGTATTAGATCACACAGAAAATGGCTAATCCAACAATCCATGAAAAGTTTTGGGAGGAGAAAGAGTTTGAAGTCAGGCTTCTCTAAATTGGAGTCTAAAGTAATTGTCTTGACATCTTTCCTCACACAGAGAGAAGTGGGCTGAGACTTAATATAAATAGACAGGAAAACTAGTGGGTTAGTTCTGGCCCAAAGGTGCAGGTCCCAAACCCAGAGAGTGTGGTGAGAATCATTAGGCAATGTGGAGCCTAACTATTCCTCCTAGGGAAGGTAATGAATATTTTCATATTTACTGCTTCTATTTGCCTTATCTTTGATGGTTTCCAACATCTGGTTATTTAAATCCATGTAGCCATTTTTTCTTCTTTTGTGTATGGTTATTCCCATTCGTACATTCATCAGTTCTTACAATTAAATAATTTAATAATTAAGATGTAAATACATGTCAATTATGTTATCAAAACAGCTTCATTTTATGTACAATATTACATGAATGTTTGCACCTATACTAAAAGGAAAGCCAAAGAGAAATTTCCTAGAAGTCTCAACATCAGCATGTTTTTCCATGATCCTGACAAACACTGAAGAGCTCTACTCAGTAATGCTTTAGTAGTCACTATGTTTAGCAAAAGTCCCACCTTTGTCTTTCTGTGTTTCAGTCTCTCAGCAAAAGTAACAATGCACTTCCTTCTGCACAGAATTTTTTATCTCAATTTGATACGTGAGACAGTTTTAAAGTCTCAGCACTGTAAAATGTATTACTTTCACATTTACATGTTTTACACACATCTGTGTGTGCTACAGCACTCATAATTGCATCATTTACTTTTCAACTAAGAGAAAATAAGCAGCAGAAATACAGCGCAAGTAACTTTGTCTCAACCTATGATAAATCTTGCTGGATATACCATTTTTGTTCTGCTACTGCTTCATAGCTCACTCATAAACTACTTTAAAGGCTACTACACCGTTTTAAAAATAGTTCTTCAAAAATACTTAACAAAAATACTACAACCATCCAATAGAACAAATCCAATAGAAAAGAGAGAAAGAGGAACTGGTGAAGTCCAAATGTTACTCTACAGCAAAATGTTTTAGACCCTTTTTTGGTACTGTCAGCTTCCCAGTTCTTTTTCAGAATTTGCTCTTCTGCTCCTGCTCAGCCTGGGCACTTGCTTTGCTTTCCTTTTCTTTTTTTTTATTTTTTTGTTATTAGGATACAGCTAGGGACAGGAATATGACATATTGCAGATAACATCCTAACATATTAAATAAGGATGTTCAAACATAGTGACAGATCCTGTTGTGTGATGATATATCAGGGCAGCTCAAAGATAGGAATTTTAATATATTCTATTATAGAATCACTTAAGCTGACTAAGTGATAGCTGTGCAGGAATGGAATTGCTTGCAGCTTTGGGAAAGGGTTAAGAAACCTTGCAATGGGAAAGAAATACCTGGGTGCTAAAGAGACAGAAGCAGCAGCAAACAAAATTAACCTGTTAAATTAAAAATTAAAAAAAAAAATCCTTGATCTCCTTGGGAAATTCTTCTGAGACATGACTCAAGGAATGTGGTTTTCTCCTTTGAGAAGAATGAGAGGTTCCAAATATAGGTGACCTGTCAAGACAATTTTCCTGAATGGCCCCCATTTAAAATTTTCTCATAGTTTTCTTGAGTATAGGCTCTGGATACCTAACACTGGATACTCTGACTATGTCAACCTGCACCCTTTTTCCTAAACCTCTGAATTCCTTCTCTCCCATGTGATAAAGGAGAAGACTTTTCCTAAGGTGTTGGAAAAGGGAAGGATGAGGGTGACAGGAGTAGCTGACCTATCTGGCTTACATCCTGCTCTTTGCTTAGGTCTGATGATTGTGTTAGAGAGCAATGGGAATTGCAAGCTAGAGTGTGGGTGCACATCCCTACCAGTTTTTCTGGTGTTCACCCTCCCTCACGCACCACCCAGAACCCTCAGATCTTAAGAAGGTACTGGGATGGGGAGTATGCACCATGGATTTATTGTACTAATCTAGACTAATGTCTGTGGATAAACATGAGTCTCTCTTTTGCCGATAAAAGTGTGCTGTGCCAAACCTAGCAAGGGTAGTTTAGTGCTGTTTAACTAAATAGAGATTATGTTGTACTGAAGCTGGGCTTGGCTGAAGGGTCCATCTCATTTATGATTCATTATTTTGAACAGTATTAACTATTAAAATGTTTTCTTTATTCATATGCAAATTACTTTTACCTCTTAGGTTGAATTTTATCCACAGAGAACGATTCACCATAGGGAAGAATTTCACTGCGTGAACATATCTCTCAGAATTCACTGTTAGAATACATACTGAAGATTTTAGATATGTGAAGGGTCTTTATAACTTTCCGTACACAATAAAGTTAGCATACAAAGCTAGGCCTCACTTTAATGATATTTTCCAAAATAATGACAGAATGTGATTTCTGAAACCCAAGCAGGAGCTTATGCAGTCACACCACACCTACTGTAACTACTGCTGCAGGTTTTTGGGGGTAACAACTTTTCTATGTTTGTCTAACAAGAATGGTGTTGAAGATCATCTAGAGAGGCCTGGAGGTGTTGCTTCTTGTACAGAATCCATCAAGGAAACTTGCAACACTTGGGCTAACCTTTTCACATACAGATGGTTTGGGACCTTTTGTTTAGATGGGTTGCATTCAAGACATCTTTCATAATTGGCTTCCTGAGGAAAGCAACCATATTGTTTCACCTGCTTGACCTTGGCACAAAGCTACATGAAGTGTGTTTACAACATATGCCTACAGACTCCTGCCACTTGTGCTACTTAAAGTAGGTAAACATTGCACTACTCATGGCATTTACTACAACATATGTTTACTGGAACATTTTGAACAATTAGATTGCACAGTTCTTCATCAACTATCTTAGACACCTAGAATTACAAGACGCTTTAGTTAACATATTTTAATGATTGGAAGTAGTTAATAATACAGAACCATGGAATTGTAAGAGTTGGAAGGGACCACTAGACAACATCTAGTCCAACCCCCCTGCCAAAGCAGGCTCCCTAGAGCAAATTGCACAGTAGACATCCGGGTGGGTCTTGAATGCCTCCAGAGAAGGAGACTCCACAACTTCTCTGAGCAGCCTGTGCCAGTGCTCTATCACCCTTACTATGAAGCAGTTCTCATGCATATTCCTGCAGAACTTCCTATACTTCAGTTTGTGTCCATTTCCCCTCATTCTATCACCACACACTGATGAGAAGAGTCCAGCCTCATCCCTTCGCCTCCAGCTCCTTAGATATTTATAGACATGAATCAGATCCGCTCTGAGTCTTCTTTTTTCTTGGCTGAACAGACCCAGTCTTGAAAAGCTCAGCCTTTCATCATAAGAGAGGTGCTCCAGGTACTTTATTATACTTTATTCATGACCCTCACTGGACTCTTCAGGAGAAAACTTCCAAGCTTTTTAAAAAGGCAAAGAGAATCACATTTGAATTATGAGATCTGTATATGAAGTAAGAGTAAGTTTCATTGATAGGGACAGATTACTTAATTCGAAGATATCACATCAGTGTTGAATTTGGCTCTAAGTACTAAAAACACCATGCTAACTGTATTTATATTTGGCTTTCATGTATACTTAAGTCTGGCAAGTGTATCTTGTGGGCACCTGTTTGATGCAGAGATTTATGAAGAATGCCAACATTTGGTCTTGATATTTAAAAACAATTTGTTAATTGTCAAGAAAAGTAAACTGTTAACATCTTTATTTACTGATGAGACAATGTGTCAGTACTGGAACCTATTCAAAATGGACAACCATTTATTAGTCCTTAAAGCAATGAAGTTTTTAAACAGCAGACTTTTTCATCTAAGTTTTGTGATGTTTTGTTGCTTTTTTAAAAATACATAGAAATAAATACTAAGTAGATGTTTCATTTTACTCAGGGACAAGGTCAAGCCCTTTTTATTAAATGCTATACAAAAGGAATGTCATAGGGAGATTTTGGACCCAAAGAAAAGATAGATAAGCTTTCTCTGGTTTATCCTTTCCTTCTATTTACTTCCTTTTCGTCCAAGTGATGTCTTAGTGAATCTAAAAGCTATGGCTTTCCAAGTTGCAAAGTTTATGTATCTGTTTGTATGTACGTCCTGGGGTATTGGAATTATTTACAAAGCTAGAATTACAAAATCAGCCCCATATACTGGGTAGAGCTGTGGCAACAGGCAGAGAGAAGGATTATCTGAAAACAATGTAGGGAAGATGGGCTAAACAAAGGGAAGTGAAGTCAGCCACAGCTGTACAAGCAACACAGTGGAAGGCGCTTCCCAGCAAATCAGTGTTTCAGCCCATGTGTGTGAGTGCAGCTTTGAATCAGCTCCCTTGAGTGCTTGATAACAAGATGCCTGGAGGTCAGTGTGGTCTTGGTGAGCTTTTGGATAAGCAGCTCCATGCTGCTGTAGCTACATGGCTATCTGTTTTCAAATTCAGGACTTTTAATGTAGATCAATCTGTATATCCAAGCTGCAGCCACACCACTGAAAGCAGCGTCGTCAGTCAGTCGCTGTGGTCCTGTTTCACGGAAAGGTCACAGTGTATGCAACTACCTTGCCTGAAACAAGAGGCTAGTTGTAAAAATAGCTATATTCCAACAGAACAGTTCCTTCTATTGTACAGCTTCTCCTCATATTTTCCTTCTAAGTTATTTGCCATCTCTCCTCCATTCCCCTTCGTATTTGCAATGAATGCTATTTTTGTAACCATCTTCGTGTTCCTTCCTTAAGCAAAGAATGCCAAAGAAAATTGGTTTCTCTACAGTACTGCTTTACATA
>VXAB01009841.1:98233-108233 GCA_013399175.1 Odontophorus gujanensis | reverse complement strand
GTAGAGCAGCAATGAGTAGTCACCAAAACATAAGGGCAGTTTGCTATCAACTCTGCTTGCTCAGAACTTATAGCAAGGGTTGATGACATGCCAATAGAAACAGACCAGTGTCTGTTACCCCTGTTATGTGAGCAGGAACGTAGAGGGTAGGCACAGAAGTGTAAAACAGAAAGAGGAGGAAAAACCACCAGAAGAAGCCTGGGATGGCAGTACTGACCCATGAAACACTAGCAGAAGACAAAGGTGGGAAGAAATACTGCAGGCATTTTGAGTGTAAGCAGCTTGAAGGCAGGAAGAATAAGTCAAGTATTAGCTAGCGTTCACTGCAGAACGATTTAGTAGGTAAGGCTGCAAGAAGACAGAACTATTTGAATACCAGCTAAGAAAATAGTTTGCATCCTAGTTTTATTTAGACAGCTGTACAATAGCTTAAAAATTAACTGTGCTGCAGTGTGCATGTGTGGGTGGGCATAAACAGCAATAAAACATTGCAGTGTGCATTTTGTACCTGTGTCTCTTAGTTCAGATGCAGATGTATAACTAATATTTTCATTCCACAAATGTCTACATGTAGGAAAAAAATGTAGCTGGTTAAGAGGCCATAAGCAGTTTTAAAATGCTTTCTTGCAGATCTGTATGAACTTAGTATTTCTGAATGCTGAGTAAGAAGATATTCCCTCTTCAGATGTGATTGAGGTAGCCATAAAGCTTAAAGTTCAGGGTTTAAATACAAGACCTCTATATAATGTTTTCTGAAAAATGAGTACTCTCCTGAAAAGTATTGGTTTGAAATATGGGAAAGATAATGACCTATGCATATACACATTGGTTAAGTGACTAGATTTTATAGGCTGCCTGTGTGAGGCCCTTCCTGTCAAATGCTACTAAAGGTGCTGTAATTTTCTCTTACTTTTTAAATTAAGGACAAAATGCCAGCCAGTGGCTGTTCTTCAATGTCTTCAAGAGATGAGTTTGTGTCTTATGCTGTTATTCTAAGTATGACATGGATACGTGTGGCACAGAGGGACACAGTTTAGTGAGCTTAGTGGGTGATGTTGGACTAGATGATCTTAGTGGTCTTTTCCAACCTTAATGATTCCATGATACCAATGGCTGGAGAAGGGAGTTTTAGGATGCAGTAAGTGTAAACAAAGATGTTAGAACCATTTATATTTCCACTGTTGGATAGTGGAAGTATCTTTTCACACTTTGCAGATTTTCATGTGAACACCTGAGGATGTGTGAGTTGTCACTCATACCCCATACTTTCAGTCCAAAAGAAGATGCAGATTTTTCACTTGCCCTGCTGTGCTCCATAGCTGTGACATGTGGTTCACGCAGGGAGATGGAAAGGTGGACTGGCAAAGAGGGTGTGTGTATGTGCTGTAAGTGTGGGCAAAAGTAGGGTATTATTTCGGGGTGAATTCATTGAACCTATCCAAAATGCATGGGAAGTGCATTAGAAATGAACAAGGGTAAGGTTCATCTGGACTGTAGACGACTGGGAGAAAAGGAAGGAAGAGGGGAAATCACTTTAAGTGAATAAACTTTACAGTTGAGGAGAAATCCTGTGAATTTTAATAACAGAAAACAGAGGAACTCTGGTGTCTCTGGAAACAGAAGTAGGGAGGAAAAAAATGTTTTTTGGCCATTTGTGTTAGATTGCATACTGGATGTCACATCTGGGACCTCCCAGCCTTGCATTTCCAATGTGTCTGTTGACAGATAGTTTGAAGATGGGTTGTCTATGCAGAATATAATGAAAGCAAGGTCTTTTGACCCTCATATCTGCATCAAGGAGGAGCAGAACAAAATGACAGTAGAGATACTGCTTGATGAACAAGCTTGATTTTCAGAAGGTACTCTGTGTCTGCAAGATTTGAAAAGCACAGCATAGTACAGGACACACTTCTACAGTAGATAATTATGCAATACTTGGGCACCCGATGAATTGTTTAAGGAGATGGAAGAAAATTTGGATTCTTTGATGGAAGCTATTTCCTGCTGGATGGATTGATACTGTATGTAGCTTTAAAAAAGATCTTATCATGAAGACGAGAAGCCATTATGTCAGTTATTGTGGCCCAAAACTTGATGTTTCAGACTACAGACTGAAAATTAATTTCTTAAATAGTGATAAGACAGTGCTGTAAACAGCTGTAAGGAGGGTGGTGTATTGCAGTGCTAAAAAAAAACCCTAGAACTAGTAAAAAAAATACTTCAGAGATCAATAATATGGGATTTACTTTCGTTTTTGTGGTATTCTGGGCTATGCTGCAAGCCACGAGACATCAGTCTGAAGGATGTTTTTTTCTAAATTAGGTCTCATTTCACATCCCAGTAGCAATTTGGCTTTTTCTTCTATTTTTGTTGCTGTTTAGGGAAATGAAAAAGGAATCCTCTTCTTTTTTTATTTTGTTTAATCAAAATACTTTCCTAAATACATGGTTTGACCATACCCACAGTGTTTCTAGCTATGTTTTGGAAAATATTTAAAAGATGGTAAAATAGCTGCGTCCCTATAACAGTCCTTCTTCTATCTTAACTTAAATAGATCTAATCTAAAATCAGTATGATAATGTCACTCTCAGTCATAGAGCATTCAATTTCTAGAGACCTTTTCCAGAGAGAGATGTCAAGGCAGAGTCATTTGGGGTGTCAGTCCAACCTCCTGCTCCAACAGGATCAACACAGCACTCAGAGGGGGTTGCTACATCTGGCTTTGCCCAGATGGGCAAGGTTGAAAACCAGACTTGAAAAACAAGCAATAGGGCCTGTAGAAGACAGGAAGTCATTAGTACTACTGATTAAGGACAGAATTATTTTAAATTTTATCGACTTAGCGTATTTAAGCTTAGCACAGGCTCTCTCTTTTATCGCATGATGCTGTGCTAAAATCATTTTGGCAAAGCAGGTGGCTAAGAAGAGTGTCAGCAAAGACGCAGCTGCAGTCTCATCATGTAGTCTCAGAATTGCCTTCCACTTCCTTAGGAAAGGGGCATGGAGGTCAACGATATTACCCTAGAAGTGCTTGCAGACTCTTTTGCTGGGGCTATAGCTTGCCTTTGGAGCTTGTACTGAAACAGCCCCACACATCCACATGTATCATCTTAATTTCTACAGCAGTGTTTCATGTACTGCCCCTTTAGGAAGCTTCCTTTTGTTAGGGAATTCTCATTCCTCTTTAATTATATCCTTTAGAGTGGTATTCAAGGTTAGAGTAGTTTTCTTCTTTGTAGAGGACATGGAAAAATTTTCCCAAGACAGTTTTAACTTCCTGTTTTCTTTAGTAATTCTTGTGTTTTCAATTACTCGCTGTCTCAAAGAATCATCACACAACAATTCTCACTCAGGAGTCAGAAACATCCTTGTTTTTTTTATTTTTTTTTTCCTGTGGTAGCTGTCCAGAAAAAGACAATGAAAGAAAAAGAAAAATTGATTAAATTTGCCTTTTTTTTTTTTTTTTTTTCTTTTCACCTACTTTTAAAGGGGATCTGAGTTAGAGTAACGGTAATGTTTCCTGAACACTTCAAATTTCCCTTCTTGATTTTGGATTTTTGATAAACTCCTCAGTTTTAATGATTATCATCCTCTGCAGAATTCACATCCATTAACAGCCATCTTTTCCAAATCTGATTAAACTCTCTTTATTTAGCTCTTGTTGAACCTGTTGTAATATGTGGAATCCAGCAGGGCTACAATTAACCATCTCCTCTCCTTAGAGAGTAACTTGAAACCACCTTTTAAAAATCCTATAGGAAAGAATACAATATGTGGCCTCCATATCTATGAAATAGCAATGGCTATGATAACAGCCTACCACACTTTTCTAAGAGTATACAGGGCAGCCTTTTTATCATATATATAACCAATTCAGCATGTTTGTTCTTGCGTAGGCTTCAATTTCATTATTTTCTACTAAATTTGTTTTTGTGTTTCTCAAAGAGAAAAAGTTGATAGTTACATTCAACATCCATTCCTGGTGTATAGTTCTGTTACCGATGAACAGCTTTGGCATGCAAGGATCTCCATGCAAATTTTTTATAAAATTTAAAATACTTTGGAATTTATTCCCACACTTCTTCAGTGTGCATTCACATTTTGACATTTTAATTTAGCCAATTTTCCTTAATATGCATAGGATGGCATCTTTGTGTGGAAAGTATGTGGAGCTGAAATTGATGGAGGACACTTGTATGAGGAAGACAGAAAGTGTGATCTGTTTTCCCAAATGTCAAGAAAACATTCCTGTATTATTATTATTACTATTTTTTTATTTTGCAATCTACCGTGCTCAAGTTACCCTTTTCTTTGTTCATTTATAAAGGAATGATTTTTCACAACTGAATTCCATTTCCCCCCAGTCTCTCTCTCCCCCTCTTTTGCCTTGGGCACGTGTGACTACTAGAGAGAGGATGTCTTCCTTATCTGAGAGGACTTTGGGAAAATCCTTCTTTTGGGAAATCCAGACTTCTCTTCTGGCTTTTAAAGTGCTGAGGAATTAGCCAGTGAACCTTGTTAGCCACAGATCTGCTGTTTTCAATTTTTGGAAGTTTCTTATCTGAATGAAATTGTATGAACAATGAAGTGTGATCAGAAGTGCACAGGCCTTGCTTCTAAAAAAAAAAAATTGCCAGCAGTGTGTGGAAGAGGAATACTTCCAACATACCAAAATCCTTCATTTTGGACAGTGATTAGCAGACAAATTGTGTAGAGGATGCTTAAGGACAATGACACTGTTCAACTTAAGAATACCTTCTACTGAAGAACACTTTCTCTCAAGGAACCTACCTCACCTTCTGATTGAAACAACGCTATGAAAAATGTTTATTCAGAAGGAATGTGCAGCTGCACAATGACAATTATACCATGTAACATGAAAACGCGTGTTAGAACAGTTGGTGCCCTCCATCCTCTTGGTTTCATTCCACAACTAAAAGGTGTTATAAATTATGATGCAGTCTAACTTAAGACATGCCTTCTGTTAAGTCTGAAAAGACCAATCTGAGAGTAAAAGTTGAATGAAAATTTATATATTGATAATCAGCTCAGGTAAAGTGAGTTCTGACTCTGAGATGCTTATTTCCCAGAAATCTGCATTTGCTGTTCTCCTGGTTTACTCCGACCAAATAATGATCTCAATTGTAAGAAACATAACAAAACTAAACCTCTCAAATCTGACTGTAGATGTAATGTCTGAGAGTATATGTTGCTGAGAATTTGATCAGACTGTACGTACAGATGCACAGAAACTAGTTGTGCTTAGACCACTCAACACTCACTCACACTCAAGGTTTTGGAAAAAAGGAAATGGAGTTCATACCATACTAGTGAGTTATGATAAATTTCTCTTCTTAAAAGGGAGTAAGAAACAAAGAATTCAAAAGAAGAGATAATGATATAGTGTACAATTGCGTCCTTCCTGTGCAACTGAAATTTCTGTGCAGTAATTGCTTAAATATTACACCATTTGATTCATTATTCTAGACACTCAAAGACAGGATTCTACTCTGCTTAACTAACAGGTATAATAGAAGGCTAGAAGATATAATACATTCCAGAAGTAAAAATTGGTAGTAATATCTTCTAGCTTTACAATGAGTAATTTTTAGAAGAATCTGATTGCTAGTAGAGAAGAGACACCCTATATTTTCTGCTGGCATTATGTATGTTTTCTATAAAATTGCATCTCATGTCACCTGTGACCAGTGTCCCTTTGAGCCAACATAGACTGGCACTTCCACAACCTTGTGCATTCCCCCTCAAGTTCTCATCTTTATCCAGTTATATCTGCATCTACATTTCTATGGCTTAAGTGGTAACTTGGATCTCAGACACTGATCCAGGTTAAAATAATGTACAAAATTATTAATCAAAAAGAAGTAATTTTAACCAGGAATTTAACCAGGCTTCATGCCACCTTCCTTGTCCATTTCAGGTAACACCCACATTCCAGATAGTGGTAGTGACAATCACTATGTTGAGTCAGAATGCTGCTAGAGTGAGTGAAAGGCAGAGCAGTTTCTTCTGAAGGTGGGATGATGACTGTGAAACAACAGCCTAATTAACATGTTGAGAGCTCTGAACCATTACATTCCTTGGCAATATATAAGTTCTGTTTGTTTGTTTTTTGTTTGTTTGAATTACATATATATATTATATATATACACTAAGTGACCGCCAAGAGAGTTTTGGGTTAAAGATCGATCATTGCTTTGGTCTCACAGGGTCTTCAAGCCCACTTTCCCCTCAACCCCAAATCTTGCGCCTCTGAAATAACCAACCCCCAGGTGGTGCATGTGTGCATGTCAGAAGTAAGTAACTGAGCAACAATAAGCTAACAGGGGTCAAGATATATAAGAAGTTCAGGAGTTGTATTACAGCAGTGACTCAGGAGGACGGCATATTAGTAAATTAGGCTTTTGCCAGATGTAAGAACTGATCCTTTTTCAATTGGGTATCATCTGAAAGGTCAAGAAGTAATGAAGCATGGGCATACAGATCCCCTATTGCCATGTGTTGCTACAAACTCTTATCTTATAATGCAGTAGCAGTTACAAGATACCAAACATAATAAACCAACATCCTATGGGTGTCCTCAGTGTAGATCAATGGTCTAAAGAGTATTCTGCAAGAAATGACAATGGATGGAACAGTAAAGAAGAGGCATTTTATGCTATATTCCCTAGTTTTATTGTTTCAGTGTACTTCTTGTTTTCCAACATTTCACATTCCAGTGCTCTCCTGTGATGCAACTAAATACTGTTTACTCTTGAATAATTATTGAAAGATCAGAAGCCAAATCCTCTTCTGATTTACACCAGAATGTATTAAGCTACTTCTGTTGATTTTTAGCTAATTTGGAGTAACTCCAAGTGCACACTGGTGTAACTGACAGGAAAGTTTGATCCTTATCTAGCCAAGAAATAATTTCCTAGATGGATACGTATCTTGGTACCAAGGTAAATGTGACAGAAAATCTGTGATTAGGTTGGATTGACTTCCACACTAGAAACCTTTTTTTGTAAATACTATATATAAATACCAGAAAAAATGCTGTTTGTTTTATATATCTATGGATAAACACAATTTTATTAGAGATACCAATATGTAATAAGGAAAGTAGCCTTTTTAAGTAACAGATGCCTTATAGCAATCCCCACAAAACAGCAGAAGGATAAAACAATTTAAAAAATATTTTTGAAAATGGAGTTCCACATTAGATTTCTTTGATTCCTTTCAATTATTTTTTTTTCTTGACCAGTTTCTACATCTAGACTCTACTCTTCAACCCTCTCTATTATTAAGAAATACTCATTAAGATTTACACATTCTTTGATTATATTCCACTTTTTTTTTTTTTTTGGATGGGCAGACAACCTGTTGAATCTGAGAGCAGATTTTGGAACAGCTTTTTTAGGACTTTCTGTATGTTGTGACAAAGACACTATTATTTATTTATTTATTTATTTATTTTGTTGATGCTTATCTTGCAATCTTGTTACTGGTTCCTAGTTTTGAAACAAAAAACATAGCTTCTTATTCCCTCAGTGGTTGAACAAACAATTACAACTACTCTTTCTTCTGAACTTCTGCTTTCCTTGGAACAAAGGGAAGGGTGGAAACAAACTTAATGAATTGGACTTGGTCACATTAATACAAGTCAAACTAATACTTTCTCATCATTACAGATTATACATTCATGAAAGTTTTTCATGTGCCATTTTATAGTAAGGTAATTAATACCCACCATGACCAACTGCTTTTCTCCTGTAAATTTTTCAATGCAGAAGTCCCTCTTTTTCTGAAATCCTCTATCAGTGTTTATTTCTGCTTCAGTTCATTGTTTGTGTATTGTGAATTCTAATCTTGTTGAGATTAGTTACTCATTAATCAAGATCACTGTAAAAACTAAAACTTCTGTGTTGCTGGTTTACTTTCCCACAGCTGCTGACATATACTGTGCTGACTTTATATCTCTTCTTGGTGTCTATTTTTTGTACTACTGTAGATGATGTTCCAGGTCCCATTTATGAGTGCAAGCAGTGATGTTTTGACAGCTTTACCTCAACACCAATACTCCTTCTCACTTTGTCCTTAGCGAAGTGTCTGACAAATCCCAGCTAAACTCCAAGTGTGGAATGCATGCTGCAGCATGATGCAGGAAACAATATGCATTGTTGGTTGGTTATGCAATTCAGACATTACTGGTCTGCCCTTCTGAGAACATCAGTTTGAAGATTTTACAATGACGTCAGCTACCTGCCTGTTGGCTTTTTAAAAATGTGGACTGACCTGTAGACTATTTGCACGTTTACCAATAGGAGTTATTCACATGAGAGCCACACTTAAGTCACTGATGAAAATAAGGAGCTCCATATGCGGTTCACAGCAAGATACTATTAGTCAAGAGTTCTTATCTTATTGCCATTGTTTTTTGACTTTCTACTGTTTTCTAGCTCAGAGTATTTATTCCATGTCAGATTTACCCCAGTCAGCTGTTTTTATCCCCAATATATTCTCACTCCCCAGCAACAGTCTTAAACCCTACAAATAATAGTATAAATCAACTGTAATGTACTGCAAAACATGAATCATAACATGTGAGACAACACCCTCGCCTGCTTCTGTAATTCACACTGATTTATTGAGAAGAAAATAAGGCAAAAAGTTTCTGCATTTTGCTTTGGTTACTTTTAAAATCCATTGTTAGTATCTAAGCTGTAGTTTATTTATGATTAGAACATCTATGATATTTTCATGTAATGTCAAGTACCATTGAAAGCCATTCTTTTGTGCAACACAGATGCTTACTAATCCATACAATTGCCTTAAAACTGACAAATTCTTACAAAATTAACCTTGACTTAAGCCCAGGGTCTCTTAAATTTGGTTCAGTCTCTGTACACATTTCATTTCAGACATTCTGATGTACAAATAAACTGTATGTCTGGATAACTTGGGACCTACTCAATGCACTTTGATATTATGCAAGATCTTGTTAACTTTGTCTATGTTTCATTGCGTTTTTGCAAAAAGGGAGAAGGGAAATTGGATCAAGGTCTTGGTTTAATACTATGCATCAACAGCGTGAAAAAAAATCAAAGCTACATTAATAAACTAAATATTACCTCCCACTGATCACTGGCTACCAGGCAGATAGAGTTCTTTCTGATGGACTCCTAAGAGGGTCTTCAATAAAGTAAAATTGTGAGTTTGACGTTTCTCTTGCTTGCTGCCAGGAAGGTCTAAATTGAGTCCCAGTTGTTTTTCAGATTAATCCATTTGAGAATACAGAATCTGGCAAGAGTGTTTTACAACTTTCTGAAAATGTGTTTAGGTTTAATACAGTTTTGGGTATTTCGTGTGTGTGTGCCTAATTACAAAACACTCATATCAAATACAAGGTATTAGCATGAATGTCTAAGGAGTCTGAGTAGAAATCAGCAAAATATAGTGCAAAAAGCAATGCTCAGTTTGGATGATGGACAGAACCAAGGCATCTGCTGTGTTTTACTGAAATGGTGCCATGTTTTAAAAGCGATGACTTCTCCTGCAATACTTCTGTTCCTGGGGGCACAGTTCATTTTCTTGTTTACACCATTTTTAGCTCAGTTGACTTGAGAATTAATTATATTCCTGTAAATGAGGAAGGGGAGGAGACTTTGGCTCAACATTCCCCGTAGAAGAAATGTTGTACTCTGGTGTGGACTATAAAATAAATATAAAGGTAAAATGAAGGGTCTAAGATTTTAGAAGGCATCTTTACAAGCCTTTTCTTTTGAAGCTTGGTGAAGGATACAGCAGCTGCAAGTGTCAGGAAGTGTTCGTTTTATAATACAATTAGGTTTTAAGACCAATATAACTTCACTGGAACTTGCAAGTGATATGACCTAGACGTGTGTGTTAGTTCTTCAACCCAGTGTTTTAACCTTGAGAGGAGAGGAGAGGAGAGGAAGAGGAGCGGAGAGGAGAGGAGAGGAGAGGAGAGAAAGAATTT
>VXAB01009841.1:78695-97734 GCA_013399175.1 Odontophorus gujanensis | reverse complement strand
AGGCGGATTGATCTAACCTGGAGAGGAGAGGAGAGGAGAGGAGAGGAGAGAAAGAATTTAATTAAACTGAAATTCCTTTTTTTTTCAGAAGATATTCATTTTGACTTTTGATGGGAAGAATTATTTTCATCTAGGCTGGATTTTGAGGGGAAATACAGTTCCATCCCAGAAGACAAAATGGCCCCCTGGTGGAGACAGCCAAGGGAACAAAGTTAGGAGAGGAGACTGGAAACTCCCACACACCAGGTGAAATTCCAAACAGTGCACTGTCTTCATCCTCCTGTCCCCCACTGTGGTTATCCTTAATGGGTGATGCTGAGAGGCTTTTATTTACTGGGAGTCTTAGACATATCAAAGCTTTTTGAAAACTCTTCTCTTAGCGTGTCATCTGTCATAGAAACCTCTAGCTCACTTACATTCTGCTCCTTGAATTTTTATCCTCTCAGTATTTCATGTCATACCTCAGAGACCTACCATTACTTCTCATGTTAAAAGCTTTTTCAAAATACATCAGAAAATTGTTTCACTTTCCTCCAGTCTCTTTACTCTGTTCCAGAAGCTTTTACAAAACTCCAATCTGTGTAGACAGTGTGTACGTGCAAATACTACGATACGCATTTTGTATATATATATGTTTATATATATATATATATATGAGACATACGAAAATCATACTCTCTCATGTTCTGCCATGGATAGGCATCGTAGTCTCTAATAAAATACATTATTGCTTCTTACTTGTTCTGACAATACTACTATGTTGTTCCACTACAGGTGAAAAGGAGTTGGTGAAAATTCCCAGATGTCCTTCTACTGGAAGCATAGTAACTTTCTGATATTTATATGTAGCCAATGACATCTGAGAACAGAACATAACAAAAAATCTACTACTGATCACATAAAAAATAAAAGTAGAGGGGAGAGAGATCCTTTATGAAAATTAATTTAGTTCTTAGAATTAAATCCTTTGCATGGCTAGCAAACATAAGAACCATGGAGAGCTTTTCCTTCCCTGGCTCTCAGTTGAATTTCATATAGCATTTTGTTAGCCCTATAAAAATTACTCCAATGTGGAAACACTCTTAGCAAATGATAAATCATGTGACATAGATGCAAATATAACAAAGTTGAATTGGGATACAGCATATCTCTCTAGAAATAGCCAGCTCTGAAAATTATTTGAAATCCGTGGGTAAATGACTTTACGATAGACCAAATATCTCAAAGACAATGAGAAGCAAAGTACTACTTCCTGCTTCTGAAATTTTGGTGATTTTTCCCAAAATTATTACATTAGAAGGTGAAGCTTGATAATGTGTTATTTATTGAATTTTAGGTTTTGATCAAGATCTATCTGTGGTAATAAAGTGTGGTAAAATAAATGAAACTGTAAACCAATTCTATCTTGGAAACGTAAATTCACTAAATAGTAGTAGGAGCAGTTACTGGATAATTAGAATCTAGTTACACTTTCAAAACAAAGTTAGGGATGAGACTGCCTTATTTAATCAGGAATGAATTGAATATTTCTTCTTTTTTTTCTTAGTTTTCAGGGCATTGGACATTTTATTTTAATCTGACAAATCTTCTTGGCTCCTACAAAGATGTTTTATGAAGAAAATCTCAAGTCATTGTCCAAGAAAACCAGTCCAAGATTATACTACCATCTGTGGGCAGCTTGGAAGCACACAGACATTAATCTATCTACTGGTCATGCCTGGGTTTTACTGACGAAAAATCTTTTTTTATTAAAAATGCCACTTTCTGATCCATAGTGCTCAGGAGGGCTTAAGCCATAATGTGACATCTGTTGGCTCAACCAATTATGCATAAGGCATTTTTGATGCAATGGTTTTCTTGGAACATGCCAAAATCATTGAAACTTTAATTGGAAAAAATTTCACAGATCCAGGTTTTAATTTCCAGAGAGGGAGATAAGAAGAAAAGAACCAAGTTCATTCATTTCCAAAGAGTCAATAGTTAAGACATCCATCTGCTGTGAGAAGCCAGAAACAAATGCTTGCTCTACCTTCTTCTTCACTCGCTCACGTGAATCTTCTGAAGAGAAGCCTTGGTGTTGATATTGGAGGAAAAAAATGCATGTTAATTTTGCAATAGACAGCAGATAAAAAGGAAATCACTTGAAAAACAGGAGCGCACAGAGTCAAATCTTTAGGTCACAAGCACCCTAAGAAACACATTAGAGCCATGAAGGTCAATATCACTTTTTATGGTCTCCTTAACTGGCTCTATAGACCAACTAATCTGAAACCAGATAATAGTAACAGTTCTTGTTCTAAAGTCCTGAACTGACAGCAGTTGCACCTGCATTAGCGTGGTTTGATGTGAATATTTGTGTCATCTCCACCTTAGTTCATACCATAGTCACTTTTCCGACCACAGAATTCATTCTTTTCTGAGGAAATGAAACACAACGTGCTCAGGAGCATACCTAATGAATTCGAGCCACTAATAGGATTTTAGTCCAAAAGCTGGGGTTAGGGCTATTTGCTAAGTGTCTCTAGCCTTAAACAACTGTTTTTTCATATCTATACAAAAACTTGTAACCATTAATATTCCTTTCTTTTGTAGTGTCTCCTTGTTTGTGGTGGCCCCTTTGCCTTTATGGATCTCTATATAGCATCATTTCAAGGGAATATGGGAAACATAATCAGTAAAGAAATATTCATGTAATGTGCTGAATGTTACATGAGTAAGATTTGCATGAAGTTTTGCATTTCCAGCATTATCTATGTACCCAAGGTGGGGGTAAGGATGTAGTTATTCACTATGTAATTTGTTTTACCTAAGCTTTTTCTTTTACTGCAGTTTGGGCAGTTGCCTACTTTCTCATGTCTTTGTCATGAGAGATAGTTGGATGTCTTTCTTTGTGATGGTGAATAAACTTCCAATGTTTGTGATGTTCATGTGATTCTTAGTCCCATTGGAGGATGAAGTTTGCTTTGGTAAAATGAGATTCTAGCAAAAAGAGCTATTAATAAGTGTAACTTCTTATCCGTAGCAAACTATTTTGTGTACTTGCAGCATAGGGAATTCTTCAAATGGTTTTCTTTTATGAATAATTGTAAATTTAATGTTGGCATCAATAACTTCTTTAAATGCTTCATTCTATATCTCAGTTACGCAGTTAGCACAGCTCATCTTTGATGAAACTTGTGCATAATTTTATTTTTATTTGATGTGAATGCAAGAGGAACGAAAGTGCTAGAATTGTTCAAATTAGCTGCCTCTTAGATGATTGGCGGGAAAAGGAATTCATTACACATTGGTCAATGAGACTGTAAAACACAAGGGAATCAACATATTTTTGTTTCAGTCTTAGATGGCAAAACAGATTCATAAAAACTGAAGCACAGAACAAGTACTGAAGCATTGTCAAAAAATGAATTGTCAGATCAAGACCAGAAGAATTTTCCTGAAAACAGCTTTCGTCTAGAGTTTATGGGTTTTATATTGACAGTTTCAACAGTGACTGAACAATTAATTGAACCTGTGACATTATCTGGTCAAGAGGCATCTGTACTTAGTAATTAGAATTCTCTTAAGATATGGCACAAGGAAGTACAGCTGGAGCTTGACCTGTATTGAAGTCACTCTTTATAACTGTTATCCTCTAAAAATCAAGCGCCTGTACATGATATTGTTATAATTGCTTGAAGCCTATGGAAAGGTATTACTGCTAAGTTATTAAGCATCCCTCAAACCCCGATATGGCAAACTGCCTTGAGACAGCTTTGGCTGAGGGTAATGTCTCTCTTTTCACCAAACAATTCAGGATTGTCATTTCAATACAAGCCAGAAAACTATCCCTTTCCTCAAAAGTTTAACTGAATAATTGAGAAGAGGAAGAAAATTCTTTTTTCCTTTGTTTTAGTAAAAGTGGTTCTTTGTAACCTGCTTTAGCTCTCACATTTTTCTGTGTATAATATGATCTCCAGTTATAGAGATTTGGAATACAATAATCAGGAAGTCATAGAATAATTGTGTTTAGAAGAGACCTTTAGAGATTGTTTAGTTAGAGCTTCCTGCATAAAATAAAACCATCTAAAGCAGGTTACCCAGGGTCATGTGTGTAGTTGGGTTTTGAATAACTCCAAGGACAGAGATTCCACAGCCACCCTGGATAACCTGTTTCAGTGTTTGACTGCCCTCACAGTTAAAAATAAATAAAATTTGAACAGAAAGCTGTGTATTTCCATTTGTGCCTGCTGTATCTTTTCCTGTTACCGCACACCACTGAGATCCTGTCTCTGTCTTTACATTCTCCTGTCAGATACTTATGCATGCTGTTGAGTTTTCACTTCCCTGAGCTGAGTAGTCCCAGATCTCATCCTCTGCTCCTCTGAAATGTTTCAGTCTCTTAATTATCTTCATGGTCCTTCACTGGACTCACTCCAGAACATCATCTGTCTCTCCTGTACCAGTTCCTGACTGATACCATCACCTCCCTTTTTCTGTTGGCACAGATCTAAGATTTTGTTGGCTTTCTTTATCTCCAGAGCATGCTGTTGCCTCATGTTAAACTTGCTGTCTACCAGGACTTCCAGTTTCTTTTCTGCAAATTTGCTCTCCAGGTGGTAGGCCTCCAGAGACTTCTGGTGCATTGAATTATTTCTCACCAAGTGTAGAACCTGATAATTTGCTGGACTTAATGATATTTCTGTTGAGTCGTTTCTCCAACCTGTCAAGGTCCCTCCAGATAGCAGCACCTCCCACCACTTCTCACTGTTTGTGTAGTCTGCATACTTGCTGCATACTCTGTTCAGCATCCAGATCATTAATGAGGATATTAAACAGTGTTGGCCCCAGTATTGACACCTGTGATACCTTTCAGCTGGAGTTCGCACCACTAATCATAACTCTTTGAGCCTGGCAGTTCTGCCCAGTATTTTAAATGCACCTGAACTGAATCTCCTTTTGCTGTGAGTAAATTGTGACAGATTTAGGCATTCCCATGCTAGGTCTTACTAGTAACGACTGAGGTACTAAGGACCTCAAATTTTTCCATGCTCCGTGTCATCTGTTCCCTGACTCATTCAGCATTGGGCCCACACTTTCCTTAGTTTTATTTTCATTAGAAATTTAGAAATCTTTCTTACTGTTAATGTCCCTTGCCAGGCACATCTTCAGGTGGGCACTGTTTTCCTAATTACACCCCTACATGCCCAAACACTACCTTTATATTCCTCCTCAATTTTAAGTTTTGTGAGAAGCTCTTTCTTTATCCCTGCAGTTCTTCTGCTACTTTGATTCAATTTTTCAGGCTTTAGGATGGAAAGTTGTGCTTTGTAAGGCAGACCTTCAAAATCAGCTAGCTTCCCTAGACCTGACATTTCTCATCGGCAGTATTCCATGAGATTCCTTCAATCAGGTCTCTGCACAGGGCAGCATCTGCTTTCCAGAAATCCATTCCCCTGATCCTTTCTTTTGCTTCATTCCCTCCTCTCATGATTCTGATCTCCATGTTCTCATAGTTACCACAGCAAAGACTGCCCCTGGCCTTCCCATCACCAAACAATTCTTCCTTGTTTGCAGATAGGAGGTATAGCAGAGCAAGTACCTGATTGGTTCCTCCATAACCACTGTCAGGTAATATTTAAGAGCAGAGAACAATAAAAGACCTTTTATGTATGAATTAAGCCATTGAGAATCCCAGCTAATTTAGATATCTTCAGCAGAGGTACAGTGTGATAAAAGTTGTTAATGACTTATTCAGGTTCATCAGGTATAAACAGAAGGCAGACTTCTTAATCTACCTCTCAGGGCTGTGTTTTTTTTTAGTTGCACATTGGAAAATATTATTTACATGGAAAAACTATAGTATTAAGTGATATTCATTTTTATTTTGGTGGTAATTTGAGTATCCACAGTTGAGCTTATAGTTGTCAATATCTTTACTGAGCAGGAAAGCATTGTCAGAAAAGTGCAAGGTGAGCAACTACAGAGCAAAATAGGTACACTTTTAGAATACTTAAAAGATAAGATTCTCCTGAAAATGATTATTTTTTCTTGTGTCTTGCTTGATTCCTGTTCCTTCTGCCCAGTACATAGAAGGGAAGCTGGAGCTTTTGGGGCTTCAGGGAAGAGTTTAATGAGTAAATGTCCTCTGTTCTACATTATATAAATCTTATCATAAAAAAAAGTTATTAATGTTGATGAGCTACAGATTTGAAGTATTTCCCTCCACTCACATATGCCTTGAAAAATAAGATAAAAGACAAAATAACCTCCAGCTGAAGTTAATAAAACTATCCTCTTGCATTCTGGATAAAATATAAGGGCAAGACTTTGAACAGCTAGAGTCTAAGACATGCTCCAAAATTTAGACAGTCTTGATTTTTTTTCTTTAAGCACTGAATTCTCAGCATTTCTTAAGAGGATGGAAATTTCTGAAGGCTGATATGTTTCAAAAATGGAATCTTTTCAAATATATTCAACATCTTACTTTAGAAGTAAATGAAAGACTGATTTGAATAGTGGTCCTGAGGTCTCTTTCTGCATCAGATGAAATGTGGGCATGTCCTTTGCATAAGGTCACTCACCTAAGTCCTTTGTGAGATGGTGTGAGATGGAGATTAAAGTTTGTGGGAAAAGGAATGAAGGATAGACCCCTTTATTCATCTTGGTATCCTTTTCCCCACCTGTGTTACATAGGGAATTTTTTCTTAAATCTCTAATGATTTGATTAAACATTTTTAAGTTATGCACTACATTTCTACTTACCCTTGAGTCTTTGAGTGGTCATGCAAGAAACTTTTGAAACTTTTTTGCTTCCTACATTCTGTACAAGGCTTATGCCAGCACTTAGCACACTATTAGTACTATATCTGTGTGCATAGGTTTTTTCCTAAATCATCAGTATATTTGATATTTCCCGATGTTTACGAAACTCTGAAGCATTTATAAAAAGCAAAGCATTTTAGAACATCTTTACTAAAGTTATACCGTTGCAAAGCCCTGAAGATTTAGTGACTATTACCAAATGAGGGTAACAGACATGCAGATGTAACCTATGTTGGACAGGTATATTTGCTCTGTCACAGTTTATCACTGTGATAAACTCAAAGGGAATTCCTATGAAAGTGTGAAATGGTAGGGCAACATGCCAAGAAGAATCATTTTCCTAGCTGCAGAAGTCCACAAATAATGATAGATGGTATGCCACATAATTGTATACATACAAAGAGAAAGTCAAAACTACAGCAAAGATTTTTAAGCCGCCATGCGAGGCTAAAATAAAAGGAATTTCATGGCCAGCATCTTGTCGAGTCTGTGACACTGGGGCCCATGCAATGTTTGTTCAATGGGATACTTCCTCCCAGTGACTTATATTATATTGGCTTTGTGATTCTTTGCAACACTTGATAACATACTGACTGCACAGATAGGCTGAGCCAGTATAATTCATATGGTAGAAGATTCTCACCCTTTTTGTCTTCCTAGTTTGCAAGCAATGAATGAACTCCGGATTTCCAAACGTGGAGCGCATTACATTTTCTGTCAACTGCATGTTTACACTTTCAGGAATTTATGAAATGTACTGACACTTTTTTAGGTGGTATTTATGTAGCACATTAGGAAAGAGAGGCATTGTGCTTTCTTATGGAAAGATTACTTTTCCATTGATATGTCCCTCAGCAAGCATAAGAAGGATTTGTGGATGTGCATGGAACAAGGCAAACCTATAACAAATGTGGCTTCAGCCAGTTCCATTGCCATAGTCGTAGCAAAATTACTCATTCTCAGATAAATCTTTAATTGGTTCCCCTCTTAATTCTATTTCTGGACCCCAGAGTCCTTTCTAAAAAGCCTCTATGGAATATTTTTCTTCTTTCTTAATTAATTATCTGCAATGTAAATTAACGCACAATAGCTTTTTTTTTTTAAGTCAAGAGTAAAGTATTTTCACTGTAAATTAGGATTCTTCCATCAACAATTTTACTGCAGTTAAGTGACATCTTTTCTATTCCAAAGCTCCAGAATTTCCTCCGTGATATTGCTCTGCAGAAGTAAAGAAAGAAACCACTGCTTCACAATGCTAAGCACTCCAGTGGGAAACACAAACAGAGTGCATAAAGCAAAGCATTCATTTCATGAGATTTTATTAAAAGGTTTCACCTCTAAATTGAGCTGTCATACACTGTTGGGAAACTTTTTACCACAGTTTATTTTAACTATGTAAAAAACATTAAAGGAATGAAAATTCTGCAGTTTTTAATATAAAAGACGTGACCTCTTACACACTACCAGCAAGCTATAGTGCATTTAATCAAATTGGTTGGAAAGTAAAATCATGCCGAATGTGAGGATTTTTTATTTTTTTCTCCCCCCTTCAATTCTTAGAAATGACCCCAACCTTGTTAACATGCTGCAGATTTCTGTGTATCTCTGCAGCACGCTCCTTGGAGTTCACTCAGAGAAAACTACAGCGCATGATTAAAAGATATCCTCTAGATGAGAAGGACGTTCAGTAATTTATAAATCATTCATTTGTGACATAGCTTTATACAGCTTTTCAAGGAATTGCATTAACTGCTTTTGCAGTTTCCTCAAATGTTGCTTTCAGTAGACAGTGTCATAGGTCATTACCAGTTTTTCCCTTATGTAAGCAATTCCAACTTTCTATTAAAAATACTAATTTCCACCCTACTACAGTATCTTTTGAAGTAGCATGTATATTAAAAAAAATAGTCACAAGTTGCTTTGAAATATTAAAAGAATATATTTAAGTGAAGGGCTTTCAGGCAGGTTGTTTTTCTGTATTCCTGATGACAGAAAGATTTTAGCCTACAAAGTCAATAGTAAATTTTATTAAAGTCATTATTTTCCTGTTACAGGCCTTGTGCTTTAAATAAACTATAGCTGACAATGCTGTCTTACATACTGTCATGCTGTAAAACAGCCTTTCTTTATTACCACAGGGACAACTCATTTAGAACTTTGAAAGTGTTTTCACACTGGAGTTGCTCATTTGTGGTGCTGGCCGATGGCTGTTCTTGACAAATACCTTTTATAGCTGCAACTTTCTCTCTCACTTTTTTTTCTTTTATTCCCTCTTAGTAGCTTCAAAAGAAAAAAAAAAACAAAAAACTTGCAATCCCAATTTTTTATTTTCCTAGAGATGAATATTCTACTCCCATCATACAAAACTTATTTCGATTTCTTCATATTAATTTTGTAATGACTGCTTGAGAAGTCTTACTATAACCCAAATTTTTCTCGGTTACTCTTGTGCAATAGAGTACAGTAACTTCAAGTAAATAAAATGGGGCCATTACTGTTATACTAATATCATTTAACTGTTAGTACAAGCTTGGACCCTTGCCTAAGATTGTGGTTTCATTTTTAGATAGTTGCTTTGACAGAAAAGCCAGCACAATAAACTGCTGCTCTCTCCCTTCCCCCCATACACAGTACTTCCCTGCTGCAGGTCCCTTTGCGCAATGAGATTGATACAGCTGTTTTCTGGATCTTTATTTTTTTGTACAATTTCTCCTGTAAGCTCATACCACTCTAGCATATTGATTGATGTTCTGTTCGTATTAGCCATGGTACACTTACAGCTTAAGATGGGGTTTGATAAACCAGGAGATAGAAATAGGCCACTAGGACAGGACTGGAACTTTGAGGGGTTTTGCTGCTTCTGCAGGCAGTTTTCTGTCCCTGCAGGCATAGGTGTAGAGCCTGTCTCATTTAATATCATGTGCTGGTGCAGTGAGACATCAGACTCCCCTTGTGGCAGGCAGGCCAGCTGATGAGCAAGAGCACTGGTTACCAATCCTAAACCCTAATAAATGATATGGATAAAGATAGGAATAGGTATTGTAAGCTCTAAAATGTCTTCTGACGTTGTTTCATGCTTTCACCCCATGTCAAGTCCTTCTTTATAAGGCTTCCTCAGTAAGAGTAGGGTTTGGTTCTCTGCGTCAGATATAGCTGCCTACTATTCATACAAAATCTCTGTTTTTAGCCCATGAGAAAGGATGTTCTTGACTGCCTCACTTAGCTGCAGGCCCTCATCACAGAGCCATCTTTCCTGCTTCCAGAACTTTTGTCAGCTGTTGTTACCATGTAAATAGGACTATGGCCAGGCCCATTTTGTAAATTGTCCAGATGAATGAGTTATATGACCACATGTTGCTTGAATAACAGATGGATAGTTCAATCTCTGCATTTTGCTCTTCTAAATGTATTTCTGTGAATTATGTTGTTTGTCTTGATATCTGGAAAATGGATGTTCTCTCTTTGTACCTGTGCTGGAACAGTAATGTTAGAGTCATATGAGTGTAAAGTTGGAAAAGACCTCAGGAGATGATCCAACCATTTCTTCTTCACAGACAGGGAATAACTAAGCTTAGTGTAGACACCCAGATAGAAAGCTTTTTCTTCCACAGCCTTTCCAAAGTCATCTTTGAAGCAAATTAAACCATTAGTTCCTTGTTTCCTTTTCCCTGTTCTGAGCTCTAGGGAAGAAGTGAGTGCTGCTTCTTTATAGTGACTTTTTTATGAATCGAAGATGGGCTTCCCACTTTCTAATTTCCAAACTTCCAAGTGCTGCAAGATTCTTTTACAAGTCAGAGTTTCTCACAGCTCAGTATTTGCTACAAGCCACTCCTTCTCCTTTTTCCTCAGTACATCACACATGCCCATGTGTTCTCTATCACAGTGCACTTAAAAAGCATGTACCAGAGAACAAGCAAAAAAAAAGTCTGGTAGACTTCCACTGACTTAGTAAGGTAAAGTGGTTGACAACACACTCTAGCAAGGACAAAGATCGTTGCAAAGGAGTCAGTGCGATCATATAGCCCCAAGTGGGAGGAAACTGTGTATCAGAAAGAATGGACAGGGCAGCAATCTGTTGCTCAAAGATCTGCAGCCTTGGAGTACCATTTCATGCTGAAGTTTTTCCGGCATATCTGAAGGCTTCTGCTGAGGAAGCCATCCCTTTTCTCCCCATCCTACATTGCTGTGTTCCCATCTTTTTCTTTAAAAAAGAAAGTCATGGAACTTAATGACGCGTAGTTCAATGGGCTAGTTTTCCTTCAGTAACCAGGTCAGTAACCCACTCAGCCAAAAACCTTCTAAACACTGGATGAGATGCCAGTGAAACAGAAGGAGCATGGGACTATGTTTTGGCAGTAGTCATAGCTGATAAAGATTAAATGTCAAACAAGACAGGACCAAACTCTTCTTGTTGTATTTGCTTTGTTTTGTTCCAGTCTAACCATATCTGTCTGAGTGTGATGCCCAAAACCAATTCTATTACTCCATGAGAAATCTTTTCAACACAAAGTAAGAGCACTCTTCCAGTAATAATTTTGAGAATGTGATTTACTTTTTCCCTTCTGTGGAGATCATACTATTAATACATAGGCTAAAATATGCTAAATCATAAATATCCTGATTTTACCTGGGATAGATTTAGCTTTCTTCCATATGGTGCTGTCTTTTGGATTTAAGATGAGAATAATGACAACACACTAATGTTTTAGCTGTTTCTGAGCAGTATTTGTACAGGGGCAAGGACTTTCAGGGCATGACAGTGAACACTGGAGCTGAGAGGGAGCAGAATCAGAGCAGCTGATCCAAACTGGGATATCCCATACTATACAGTGTCATGCTGAACAATAAAATAGGGGAGATGACTGAGGAGGCACTACACCACTTGAAGACTGGCTGGTGGTGAGCATCACTTGCTTTGGTGTTTTTTTTTTTTTTTTTTCCCCTTACTAAATTGTCTTTATCTCAACACACAAGTTCTTGCAGTCTACAATTTTCTCCCTATCTCACTGATCTCACTACAGGATGGAGGAGAGGAGAGTGAGTGGAAGGCTATGTGGTGCTTAGCTGTCTGATGGCTTTAACTGCAGCACATAATTACAAATGAGAAGCACTCAAGTAAAACTCACGAAAGGAGGAAGAGTAGATTGAATGTATCTTGAATCCTTTTCTACAAATATACCCCCTGGAGTGTGACCACACTGCTCACTTTTTCCTTTCAAGAGGTTATCTTAGTTGTTCTTAGTATACTTCTAGGACCTGTTCCAAAGAGAGGAGCTATAAATCTACCACTTGGCATTTTGGGCTTTAGGTAAAATATGCATCTGGTGCTCTGATGACATCCCAAAGCTTGTGATTCTTGACAGAGTATGTGAATTTGTAAGCACCCAATGATCAGGTCATGTTTAGACTCTGAATCTATGCACTGTACTCATGATTTATAGTAAACAGTCTCTGTTTAGGTCACCTATGGTTAATTTGAGGCTTGTTGAGTGGACTTGTTTTGTGTGACAGTATTTAAACACATATCAGTATCTTTAAGTCTCAGAGTTTCATTAGTCTAGAAAAGCAGTAATATTCCTTAAACGATATTCCAAGAATCTATGTTAGTAACTTTTAAGTGTTTGTTTGTGTTACCATGATGCATTTGTTCTCCTGGACTTCAGAAGATATTTTTCCCATTCGAATTGTAGATTTCAGAAGATTAAAATGCTCATGAGAGTTATCAGTCTGCTGCTATCCTACCTGCAGAACTGCCCAGTGATTATTGCTAAGACACAAGTCATATAGATACTGTTTCAAAATCTGACTTAATTGTTTGGGTATACAACATAAGTGCTATATAGCATGGTATATTAGTTTCATAACTAATTCTTATGAGGTCTCTCTTCTAGCAATTGAGCTGCTTTTTCCTTCTCCTCACACGGTCGTGTCCCACATGCCTCATGCAACTAATGTAGATTCTATCAAAAGGCATGATTTGTGATGTTTGTGTGTTACTATTTACTTAAAAGTGTTAAAACCACCTTTTCTTATCAACAGGAAACTTTCAAGATATTTAAAAGCATGCCTTTAAACCTTCTGGCAGCAATAAAGCAAAAATGGCAGGTGGCTGTATGAAAGAAGCAGGATATGTTTATACTGTAACTAACCATCGGGGGAAAAAAATTATACTTTATACAGTGGTTTGAGTCTCATATCTGTTTTAAAGGTGCAAATCCAGAGTAATACTCTGCTAACACTAGTGCTTAAAAAAGAAAAAGCTTTATCTCAATGTATGAATATAATATTGGAAATATTTTATCAAAAGCAAAACAAAAGTACAACAAATCTGTATTGAATTTGCTTGGTTACAGAAAGACAACAGGCTGGTTTTCCCATCTTCTTGCTGAACCAGGCTTGTGCATGCATTTATTTGGTTGTCACTGTGCCTCAAGGAGTACATAAGAGATTGAAGTATTTGCATTTCTCAATTTGTGGAGCTGGAACCAATCAAGTCTATAACAATATTTAGGTGCATCTTTACTGTTTGGATACACTAGTGTTTTGCTTGGTACTGCCTACTGTTGTAGCAGTGATTAGAGTATGAAGATATAGTCAAAGAATAAGGGCCTTCTTCTAATCATATGTTATGCAAGCCAAGACCTGATTCAGTGACTAAAATTCCAACAGCACTCATATTTCTGCCACTTTACTACCAGCGCTGAAATATTTTTTTGGAGAAATTAAATGACACCAGCACAAAAAGCTATGGAAACTATCTCCATCAGGAATAAAAAGATGGTAGTACAATCTTGCAAGTTATAGTTTTATAGACCTAGCAACTTGAAGTAGAAATCCTTAGGTGTTTTTACAGGGCTGTCCATGGAGTTGTAATCCTTTGTAATTAGAGGCATACAATGCCAATAGGATGGTAAAGGTAAGACTATTCAGTCTTCCATTGAAAATAAATGCTGAATTCTTCTTTCAGATTAAAAAAAAAATGATAGAAATTAAAAAAAAAAGGAAAAGTTACTGCTGTATTTTCTCCACCTGTCTGGTCCCTACCAGTTTTCTCAAATCATGCACTAGTGGAACCTCAAAAATATGTTAAAACGGCAGCTATCTTGGTGAAGTAAATTCCTTACCTATAGATCAGAAGCATTTACTATGATGTGCAGACTAGAGACATTTGTAAGCATAGTGGACAAGATATGGCTTTTTGCAGTACTTTTTGCTTCTGCACATCCTGGGAGACTTTTGCAAACTAAGTCCTTGCTGTTGTTTCCTGCATTTATTCTCCACTGTGCTTAAGTGGAATAAGAACTTATGGGAACCTAGACTTATCTGGCCTCTGATTTGCCGAAGTATTTGAATCACAAAGAATTAAAATGCCTGAGGACCAGCAATATTTGAGAATTGTTTCCTTTATTATTGTAGCTTGCTGTGGGAAATTGAGAGGTATCATACCTGCTTTGATGCCAAAGGCCTCTTCTGTTACAAAGTGATTGTTCTTTGTTAAAAAAAAATAAAATAAAAGTGCCCCCAAAGACTCGGAAGGCAGCAGTTTAACAAGCTACATTACTTCCACTGTTTTCCTTCCCGTCTTTTCCATCTAATAGACTCATTGGTGCTAGTGACCAGAGTGACACTTGAGGCAGCAGGCAGTGACACATTACAGGAATTCCTCTAACAGACTTTTATCCAGTGGCATTAAGCGCAAGCACAGGCTGAATTGTGCAAGGTAGCTCTAACTTCCTTTCTCTGATTTCAATCTTTCCAGGGGGTCAACTGCTTATGAAGAATATCTATTATTTATACCTTTCAAGAGAATTACATCAGCAGGAACATATGTATTCATGTAATAAAGCTGAAAACTACCATGCAAATCCAGACTGCTTTAAATATGTATGTGAAATACAGCATGCCAAGTTCTGTACTGACTTGTGCCTCTGTTACACCGTTGTCTTCAGTAGAAACATGCTGACAGAAAGTCAGTGAATTTGGCTCAGAGGGTCTAGGGTGTGCTTGATTCCACTCTTGTTGGAGTACAAATAGTACACCCACATGTGATGGGTTAGCTCTGGACTGCACACACCCATTTATCTGCTGTGTCAGCAATGATGCATGGTGACATGCTGTTTTCCTGGCAATGGTTTAAATGTCAGTGACCATGTATTATGTACAAGCAGAGGGCAATCTGCATCATTCCAGGTGATGAAGTGTGTTTCTCACAAGTGCTGCATTCACACATCACAGCAATGTAGACCCTGCCCTCTGATCAGCATCTTGTTCTTGACTACAGAAATCAAATTTACATCTCCAGAAGCAATGGAAGCTTAAATATTGTTTCATTCTGCCCTCTCTCTCTGAACTATGACATTACTTATTCTGAGCAACTACATTTCTTTCGGCTAAATTAATCAATGGCCCTTTTAAGGCAGGTCTACTTCTTTTTTCATAGAAGAAACTGCATCACATTACCTACCAGTCAGCTTCAGATCTTTCATATTGTAGGCAGCTCAGAGAGAGACTAGTCAAAAAGAAAACTGGAATCAATACACTAGGCCAACTCAATCTGGATTTCAGGTCAACACTTGGAGCGAGAAAAGGCAATTTTGAGACAGATGTCCAGTGATATGAAGTTTCTGGGCTAAGGCAGACTTTCAAGGTCAGTCTATCTGCAACTATTGGCCCAGGGATGCTATGGACAGCAGTCTGCAGAAAGCCTGGGGATTCACCCTAACTACCTTAAGCCCTGTCTAAGAACACATCTAAATCTCCAAATTAAGATGTGTCTAATGGTAATGTTCTCCAAAGATCAATTATATTTGCACCCTTACCAGTGTCCAATGCAGTCTGGAGGAGGAAGTTAAAAATGCTAGCAGACTGATGCATATCAAGCAAATGAGAAAAACACTTTTGTGTTCCAGAACCTAAGGGAATGCTAAGACAGTGAAAGCATAAATGAGAATGATTAGACCTGCTTCTGAAACAGTCTTTCCTATATAGGCTAGATAAAAAGCTGAATCTCTGATAAATGATAGATTTGGTTTAATTTCAATCCTAGGTAGAAATTCATAGCCTATTTTAAACAATGATCTGAGTGCCACAAACCAAAATAGGTGTTTTCCTCCTGACGTACAGGTAAGGCTCTTTCTTTAATTTGGGCAAAATTTTACCACTTGAAAGCCTGTAATCTGAAACACAGCCTGGAATATTATCAGTATCCAGGAACTATAATAAAGATGAGTTTCAACTGTGCCTGTTCAAGAACAGTTCAACCAATTCATATTGAATCCTAAAGTATGATTGCTTCAGATAAAATTTATTTAATTCTTTCAACTAAAATTTGGCTTCATATGTGCAGTAAACAGACTGAACATCTCTATCAACAAGATTTACTGAACAAGAAATCTGTCAGAATAAGCCATCTGAAAATTAAAACAGACATCAGACTAAATATATAGATGAAAGACTTCCACAGCTCTATGTATACAATGGACTCGGAAGTCAGTTTTTCAAAACACCTGTAAAAGCACCTAATGTGTAAATTTGCACTGATAGCCCTATGCATGAAAAATATGATCACTTTGACTTATGGCATTATACTGGAGCTTTTATTGCACATTTGGAAAGAAAGTCTAAGTGCAAACCTTTCATCAAAGGAATTTTAATGAGAATTTCCACATACCTTCTACTACCGGATGAAAACCTTTTGGCTTATCTTCACATAAGAGATAGTACTATATTTACTGATTCGTTATACGTTATTATTATTGTTAATATTATATAAGACGTTATTGTTAATACGTTACCGATTCTCCACTCTTAACAATTGTCATCCTATTTTTGTCTTTCATTCTAACATGATCTTTTGGCAGTCTAGCTACTTTAAAATTCAGATAGTCAAAAAGAGTTGTTTGGCTTCCTTCCCACTTTTGGTCCCAACAGATAATACTGCCATCTTGCTGTTAGCCACGTCTTGCTGACTATGCCTTCCATATTTTTCTTTGGCATTTCAAAGTGAAACTTTGTCTTGCCATCCATGCCTCCATAATACTGAGGCCCTACCCATGCCTTGTTTCTCCTTTGAGATTCACATACCCCATATTCTGCCGTCATGACTCAACATTTAGACTAATCTCCTCTGGCCATCTTGAAGCCAGACAGCAGCCCATTTCCAAGAAATACTCAGCATACCTCTGGCTAACATAGGTCTTCTAACATCTAATTTTGACTTTGTTACAACACACGTAGATCCTCTTCTAGATCCCACTCTTTTATGTTTTATTTAACTTGTTCTTATAGTACTTGCTCCTTCCTGCATCCTGTTCTTCCCTTTTTGTCATAATTTTACTACTATTTGTAAGGTCAATCTCAGAAGTCAAGAGCTGTAGAATCTCTCTTATTTTCTACATTTTATGTTCACAGAACAGCTTAGGTTAGGAAGAGCCTCTGGAGGTCATCTCATCCAACCTCTGTTCAAGTATGACCACCTCCAAGCACTTTCTGAAGACCTCTGAAGAAGAGACTCCTTAGGCAACCTGTACCAGTGCTCCATCACCTCAACAGTGAAGTGCTTCCAGTTGTTTAGATAGAGCCTCTTGTTTTGCAGTTTGTATAACCAATGCCTCCTGTGCCAGCACTGGGTACAAGAAGAGCCTGGCTCCATTCTCTTACTTCCTCCCTTCAGGTATTAATGGACATTGATAAAAACCTGCCTGAGCCTCCTGTTTTCCATGCTGAGCTGTCCCAACTCTCTTAGTCTCTCCTCATAGGAGATATGCTCCAGTCATTTCATCATCCTGGTGGACCTCCATTGGACTCTTCCTAATATGACTCCATTGTACTGGGGTATCCAAAAGTGAACATAAGACTGCAGAAATAGTCTCATTAATAAATGAGAAGAGGAGAAGGATGATCTCTCTTGACCTGCTGGTGATACTTTGTCTAATACAACCAAGAATATGATTAGATTTAGCAGCAAGGGAACATTGCTGACACATGTACTCAACGCAAACAGATACACTCAGTGCACAGCAGTATAGCTTGCAGATTAAGAAAAGTGATTCTACTCCTCTGCTCCACTCTCATGAGGCCCCATCTGGTCTGCTGCACCCAGCTCTTGGGCCCCCAGCTTAAGAAAGGCACACATCTATTGTGGCAGGTCCAGAGGAGGCCATGAAGGTGATCACAGGGCTGGAGCACTATTCTTGTGAAGACAGGCTGAAAGAGCTGAGGTTGTTCAGCATGGAAAAAATAAAGAAGGCATTGGAGAGAACTCATCACTATCTTCCAGTGCTTAAATGGAGGTCTATGGGAAAGATGAGGAGATGCTCTTTATCAGTAAGCATAGTGACAGAACAAAGGGTAACATATTTAAAGTGAAAAAGGGTAGGATTGGAAAAAGGATTGACAATACATATTTCATAGCATTTAACATGGCAAGGTATCAGTCTTATTTCAGCATCTCAGTCTAACGTGCTTTAACCCTAGGTGAAGAACCCAAAAATTTAGGTGCAAAAAAATCCACCTCAGTGTTCTTACTTTCCAAAAAAACTTGAATTCTCAGTTTCTCTTCTGGTATCAATATTTATACATAGTCTCATATTTGTTGCACAGTGCTCAGGAGTTTCACTCATTGTAAATATCAGAAAAATGGGAATATTTTGATAAAAGTGCAAGAAAATATTAAGGGATCATTAATTCATGTAGATAACTTTCTAAATGACATAAGATCAAAAGGTTTGTAATCAAAGCAGTGATTTGTATTGAATACTGCATACTCTTTGTATTGAAAATGACATATCTGTTGCCTATATTAGACTAGCTTATACATTTAAAGAAGCTACAACCCCTTAGTGAACTATCAGGGGTGGTGAGGGAAACAAGTCAAAGGAAGTATTATTGGATTATTCACTCTTCCAGGACACAACCTGTTTGTATAATCGGAGATATGCCTTAAGTGGTCTTTAAAGAAAGTCAGATTTTTGTTTAAAAAAGGGGAAGGAAGAGGCTTCATTAACTAGACTGACAGGCTCCATAGATTTCTCAAGTGTTTAAATTAAGGATTGTGAGTTCTTGAAACTTGACAAGGAAAGTGGGACTGTCACCGCTGGCTGCCTGAACCATAGGTAAGTGCAGATTAAGCTTTTCCTATCTCTATTATAAACATTGTTCCTGTTCTCAAAAGTTCAGTGAAATAGAAAATAGGTTATTGTTTCTTCATATATTAATACTTTTTTTTTCAAATAAT
>VXAB01009841.1:23695-73695 GCA_013399175.1 Odontophorus gujanensis | reverse complement strand
TGATCACAACTGACACTTCTGTGGGATCTGAGAAACCTAATGAGAAATGAGCCTTTGTTTCCAACTCCTGAATAAGACCGTGTGGGCAATTGAAATCCAAGTTCCTGATGTCAGATGTTTTCAATCTTTTCTTCAGTAGAAGTAGACAGCAGAGGCTAGAGATACTCATAACATAATGTACTTGAGGCCCATCTATGGGAAATAGTAGATAAGCTGTTGAAATACACATAAAATAGTCTGAGCTCAACTATAACTTTGTTCTCTTATTTTAAAACTTATGTTTCTTGTGGCTTTGAAAGTGAGGAGAAATGTAAATGCTGAGCAAGTGCTGCATTGGTGAGGTGCAGGGTGAACAGCATGGTAGTAGATGCACTTTGCCATGTTGTGGAAGGAGCAAGCAGCTGGATGGCTGAGAATTTATGCTAACTGTACAAGAGCAGTGCATTAGTTGCAGGGAAATGTGAAGGCAGATGTAGAACCACAGAGTCACTAAGGTTGGAAAAGACCTCTAAGATCATCCAGTCCAACTGCCAGGCCACCACTTCCATGCCCACTAGACCATGACCCTCAGTACCACATCCGTGTATTTCTTGAGTGCTTCCAGGGTCAGTGACTCCACCACCTCCCTCAGCAGCCTGTTCCAGTGCATTACCACTTATTCTGAGAATATTTTTTTTTCTAATGTCAAATCAGAACATCCCCTGATGCAATGTGAGGTCACTCTCTCTCATCCTATCAGTGTCTCAAAGTGGTAAGAGGAGATAAGACTTCTGCTTTCTGATGTCTTGCAAGACTCCCTTGTTCATTTTATGGTTAAGTTTGGCCAAAGATAACATGGCCAAGTATGAGGATATATGAAACATATTCCAGAAGGAGTCCATACAAGGCCTTCATCTATCATAAGGCAGGTGCAAATAACAGGATCATAGAATCTTTAAGGTCAGAAAAGACCTCTGAGATAATTTAGTCCAACTGTCCACATACCACCAATACTGCCCACAAAAGCTTGTTGCTAAATGCTACATTTGCCCTTTCCTTAAACACCTCTAGGGACAATGACTCAACCACTTCCTGGAGCGTGAGTGAAGGTGAGGGGCGTGATACCCCCAAAAGAATATCAACTTTCTCATTTATCCTGTTAGAAAAAGGTAGCAGTCTCTCCCTGTAGATACTGCAAACATTCTTTATTGCTTTAGGCTGTGAGGATATGACACTCCAGTGAGTCAAACCCAGCATGGGGACAGAGCCTCCCTGGGGTCAATATCAGCCTTGGAAAGACACCCTCCACTTTTCTTGTTGTGTCAGCACAGCTTACAATGTTAATGCTGCGCTGCAGCTTCTCCCCAGCTCCCTAGATGTGGAATGTGAGGTCAGAAAGACAGAGAGGAGCTGCAGCATGATGCTCATGGGGAGATGGAGCTAAGCTTTCCAGCAAGCGTCCAGGGAACAGAACACAGTGGGTCCTTCATTTGCATAGATTTACACAAATTTGCATACCTGTGTACAAAGAGAGCAGCTGGGAAAGAGGAGCAGAAAGACTCCAGAGTTTCATCATTTTCTAAAAAACAAAACAAACAAACAAACAAACAAAAAATATGAAACAACCCAACAACCCCAATCTGGTCTCCCTTAAGCGCTTCATTATTTTACCAGTTCCTTCAATCTCCACTTTTCTGTTTGCTCTGCTTGCTGAGGCCAGCTCCTCCCACTGCAGCTCCTGTTGGCTAGCTTGAAACACAGCAACCTGGAAGATGGTCTGTGAGCATGATCCCTGTTGGCTGTGATCCTTGCTCCTTCAGTTAAATTCAAAACTTAACACCCCTCTGCCTCAAAGACTTTGTGACTCAGTGAAATTGGACCTTCTTTTATTTTAGGACAATTGTTCAAGTACTTATGGATGCCAGCTTCAGAGCAGGAGAGTGCATAAAAGCTTCAAAGAGAATGCTGGTAAAAAAAAAAAAGAAGAAAAAAACCAAAACCTTTCTGTAAATACAATGTTTAAGACTAGTTTTTCTTGACACTCTCAGGAACAGATTAATTTAATTACTGAACCCCTCCTCCCTTAAAGCAGCTTGAGGCATTGTTTTTGGCAAAGTTATAAATGGTTGAAAATAAGAAGTTATAACTAAGAATATTAAGTAGTCATAACTTCAGTTTTCATTATCAGCTCCATCTACAATACTTCACAGTACTTTTTGACATAAAATGTAGACTGAGGCCATGAAAAGAGCAAAGTAACAAGGGCTTGTATTTATCTCTTTGATATCACTCTTATTTGAGCATTGCTTAACTAGAAGAACATCAAGCAGAGATTCTTGCTGACTGCAGCTTGCAATTTGGAACTGCTGCCTCCCAAAAAAATGACCTGTTAAGTGTGCCCACATACTTACATAACAACGGTATTTATAATCAAAGGGGGAAATTATACTGACCCAAATATTCTTGTCAGAAAGATGAGTTTTGCAAATAATCTGGTTAGACTCTCAGTTTAATAGAAAGTGGTAAGGATCATGTGAGTGGACAGTAACTATAAAGTGGTACTCATGTCTGTTGCTCTTCAAGAGCCAGATGCCAGAGGCAAATTATTCTTATCTCATTTCCTTTCTCTTGCTCTATTTTCTTCTATTTTTTTTTTTCTTTTATATTTGTAGTCCTCGTTGCTGTGGAGGAAAACCTGAAAATGTGACTCCAAAGTACTCTAGAGTCTCAAATCTGCAGTTTTAGCTAGATTTAGCTCACTGTTCTATCTGACTCGTGGTTTTAAAAAAGCAGCAATACCTTAAAATTTTACCTTAAGATTGAGAATGAGGGTTGGCATCATAAGAAAGAAGTGAAGTTGATGTATACAACTTCAGCTAATATGGTACTAGGTGCTCCAACTTGCATTGTAATGTTCTCAATTCTATGTGAAATTGGATATCAAGATCATTTAAACTATAGATCTGAAAAGTTAAGTTGCTGCTTAGCTACAAATCACACACATATCTATACCTGATTTTGTGTGTTGATCTGTATATTTTCTACCTGTACTGGTGAGATGGTGTTCCTTGCATCAATATTCTCGTTCTGTCATTTTGAAGGTATTATGTGTATCTAATCCTCATCATCCACTCTTCTTATTTTATATTTGTCTTTTCTCCTGATGCTGTGCTTTGGTTCTAGGAGAAAAACAATGTTGATAACACAGCATATGTTTATAATTGTTGCTAAGCAGTGCTATACAGGACCAAGGCCATTCTTAAGGAAGGGTCTAAGGAGCTGTGAGGGGACAGAATTAGGACAGATGACTTGAACTGGCCAATGGGATATAGCATATTATGGGACATCACTTGGAGGAAATTATGAAGAGGGTAGTTCATCTTGCTCTCTTCCAGAGCTCAAGTGGCTAGCTGGTCATCGGTCAGGGGGATGGTGAGCAATAGCTTGTGCATCACTTGTTTTATACATTCACATTATATATATATGTGTGTGTGTGTGTGTGTGTGTGTGTGTTCATAATTATTATCCTTTTCCTTTTCTTTACCTTAGTAAGCAGTTTTAACTCAATTCATGGGTTCTACTTTTTTTCCTCTATTCTCACCACCATCCCAGTGAGAAGGGAGAGGAGTGAGCAAAAGACTGTGTGGCACTGAGCCACCTGCTGTCTTAAACCTCATCAAACCTTTGGAGGGATAGCACAGGATAAATGCATAAGTACCTCCAAAACCATGTAAAATTCTTCCTGCTGCCTACAAGGGAAGACAGATTTTACTTACATAACTGCAGTTAGATGAGATGAAACTTGGCCCAAACTTTTAGTTGCAGATGTGTGAGAGGTAAACTTTCTGCAGAATCAGTCGAGAGAGGATGGTTTATTTTATGAATAATTGAGGTTACTTCAGCTAGGTTCCCATTCTAAATTAGAGCGAAAGCAGTCTACTTCTTTACCTGTATACCTTTACCTTTAAGGATGTCTACGTTCTTAATTAGGTACCAAAGTTATACTCACTGACTGCAATTTATAGCAGGGTGCATGTTCCTGTAGCTCCTGAAGACATAGCAAGTACAAAGACTGTTGTTACACTGATTTATAACCTCATATTGATAATAGCTTTCAGATCGCTTTCCAGAGAGTAGTGGTATGCATTCTGTCCTAACCATATTTGTAATCTAAAGGAAGATGCTTGGTGATGATTGCATGTGCTTTTATATTAGTACTATCAACGAGCCAACATGTTTGTCCCTTTCACAGTTACTACAGAATAATAATATATTTTATGCTTTGAACTCGTTCAAGTACCTGTCTTCAAGGTGTGTAAAGAGCAAAACTAAGGCAAAATCTATGTTTCCCTATCAGCTCCTCTCAGACTGCTGCAGGGCAAAGGGCCTTTTCTGTATTAATTATGTCCAGTGTGCTGGAAGGTTTTGGTAGAGCCTTAGCCAATGCAGCTTGGCGAGGGTCTGACACAGCCAGCCAAGCCTTTCTCCCCACTGACCTGACTACCAGGGTTGACAGCTGCCAAGTCCTGTTGTCCTCAAGTGAAATCTTTTCAAAGCTTCCTTTTCAAACAATTGCCACCGACTGTCACAGAGTGAGCCACACTTTTGAGGTCAGCAGTTTTTTGTACATCTCAGGGATATGCCAACCCACCCTTGTAAATTCTGTGCCCAATGAGAGACTGCTTTGAATGAAGTCACTCAATAATTTACATGTGAGTCTGTGCAGTACTTAACACCCTCCTTTTGTCCCAGCCAAGTTGATTCTTCAAACTTAGACTGACATAAGCAGCTGATCTGTACATCTATGATTGGCAGGTCGCTATGCTACTCAGCTCACACAGCATATGGCCAGATGGTTTAAGAAGGTACAGAGTTAACTATGTCATTGCCATCTAGAGGTGCTGAATTGAAGGAAGAAAACAAATCATCACTGCAACACCCTTTCAGGAACTCTTAAAGCAAAGGAGAGTGTCCCTCTTTCGGATGGTCGGTGCATAACAGTAAACACCACCTGTCTGACTAGGGTAGCAACTGTACTTGATAATTTATTCCACTTTGTTATTGTTTGTTGAGAAAATACCTGCATTGGTAACCCTGAACCTTGGCATGCGTAGGGAAAGTGTTCTGCTGATTCTTCTCTTTTGCAGGCTGCCAACATCAGATTCTGCTTCTCTCATCTTCAGAATTTTGGCTTCTGTTATTAATTAGAGGTCAATTTTATATTTCCATTGTTTAAGTAATTCATTAACACTTGCTTAAATTATCTGGCCAAAACTGAAAACTTAGTAATGAACTTGCCCTGAATTACAGCCTGAGGGTAAAAGTCAAAGTTAAACCTTCAACAACACAGGAGTTATACATGCAATGAAAATGTTGGGTCAAAACAGCTGGATTCTGCCCTCAAAATCTAAGTTGATGAGAGGTCATAATAGTCCAAAATGTTGTGATAATATGAATTCTAAATGATGACCTGGCTGAATTTTAGATCACACTAAAAAGGGGATTAAAAGTCAAAATCACCTGTGAGATGAGAGCGGCTGTTCTGCATAAGTAAGAAAGTATATGTAACGGCGTGGCTCTTGATACAAGGATTCAGACTCATTTCAATATTTATTTAACTGCATGAAAAGATATTTGAAAGGGATCTTGCTTAGGAAGTTGCAGTGTCTGAGGCACAAACTCAGATGTGGACGATCCAAATCGTTTATTACAGGCTCTGACATCCCTTATATACATTCACAAGTTGTCTCTTTTAACTTTCCCACCCAACTTTACATGTCAACAGAATACTCCCCAAACAGTCCTTAACTGTGCCTACAGGTGCTTACCCAGTCAGGGTCATGAGTTGTCCAAGCCACGCACTCTTCCTCCAATCAAGGTATGCCATCACACAGCTGACTTGAACTCATTTTCCTATTCTTCTGAAGTGTCTTTGGTTCTCAGCCTTCCTTTCTCATGTTGTTTATCTTGCTCGACAGCTTCTGCTCTGAATATACTTTTTTGCAGTCACATAGAAAGTGAAGATTTGGTTGATTTGGTGAACAAGAAACATTTTAGACACATAGCTGCTCAACAACTTGTTCTAAAATATACTATTATCGTAAGTAATGGTTTACCTTTTTGTCATTAGAATTGGTCCATCACTTGCTAAGCCAGAATATCAATATCTGTGGTGGTCAGGAATTAATGTTGCCTGCTTTTTATGTCTTCCAGTCTGATGCAAGCCCTTGAGACCTCGACTCTCTTCTATTGGTGAAAAGGGTAAAATGCCAACCCAGGGCTGTTTGCATGGTGATTTATTCAGATCTTGAAATGAACAGAGCCACTGTATGTGAACAGATATAAACTGAACAATGGAGAAGATTTCATTTGCACAACCCACATAACCATAGGTATTGTTTCAGGAATCTCAACAGCTCTGAAGCTCTGAAACTGTTGCATTTGGGAAATGAACTGAAAGAGGAGGGGTAAAAATACTAACTAACTGTTGAATTTGCAGAAGTACAAGCCACACTTCTGGGCATGTGTGGTGACATGATTTTCTCCACTGAAGATCACACATAGCTTGGAGTAATATCATGGGAAAAGAGAAGTTGCAGGGAGGGTTTTGTGAGGAAACTGCAGACAGAGCATAGCTGAAGCTTCCCTAGCCTTGGGCATCACTGACATTGAAGTCCTGTAACTTTGTGTTTGCAAGAAATCAAGAGTTAGCAATACTTTCCCAGGGCCTGGAGATAGGTTTGAGTGCATTTTTCATCATCAGAATGGAACGATGCAAGTATGTGATGTTCTGTTCGTTGCTTGCTATATTGGCTGAAGTAAGGAAAACAACACTGCAAGGTCCACTTTGGACAAGATGCTATACATCTGCTAACAGTTTTGTGTTTATAGATACAAGTATGGATGTGAATACATGCTGTTCCTCTCTGGATGATGGTACATTTCTTTTTTACTTAATAATGGCTTTCTGTTTTAATCCACAATGGATAGTTTTCAGTAGAGAGGTATCGCACATTGATTATATTCAAGGAGCATTTTGGTGATCCTTGGGATTTCCTGGGGCATCCTCAGGGGTGTTTGTGCAGATGGCACCTTGTTTTAAAGAGAATTCCTGTTTTTTAACATTATTAAGTGTAGTTTTTGACTTTTCTTGCCAGTGGATTATACTTCAGATGCAAATGGGTATAATTTAGATTAGACATTTAAAAATACTACAGAACTGATGGCTTTGTGTTGAAAGTGCTTTCTGTTTTAATATAAGCACAAGCAAGTATGCTCAACTTTTGATAGCATTATTCCTAATGGAATCAATTTTAGGGAAAGGGATTGCACTACTGATATCCTGTGGTGATTTACTGAGTGATAGAAAGGACAAACATCAGTAGAATTGCTTAAATCTGGTTCCATTTTAGAGAACTGTGGCAAATAGCAGAAAGAAGTAGGAAGGGGAGAAAATGAAAGATAAAAAAGAGATGAAACAACAGAAAGAAAAGCAAAGGAAGTGAGATAATTTATATTTGTAGCAAGAGCCTTATGTCAGTCATTCACAAGAAACGCTGATTCTGCTGAAGAACAACAAGGAATCAGGGTACAACAAAAGTCATGAGAGTAGAATCTTCACAACTGAGATAAAATGTGAAGCTCATACATAAAAGAAAAGGAAAAAAAAGAAAGTTGCAATTCCAATTCCTACCCTCTCCTAACCCTTACTCTAAACATTGTTCTGGTTTGTATATTGCCCATTTCCACACCTGGGAAGCAAAGACTTCTATTTCTATTTATAATGGTTAAGAAGCGTGGCAGCGCTGTAGCATGTTTATGAGTGTGTGTTGTTTTGCCTCATTGAGGGATACTTCTCCCTCGGGAGCGGAGTTCATTTATCTTCATGTTAACTCCAGAGGGAAATTGTGTTTAGCAGAGAACAGTTAGCTGTAGTAAGCTGTGTTTGTATGTGCCATGTTTTGATGTAGATCACTGACAGCTAGTAACTGGACCTAATCTGTCAAACTCATTTCGCCTAGGACCTGGAGTGTAACTCCAAATCTGATCTATAAGGTAAAAGCATCACAAAGCTTCTTGGCTCCTAACCTTTTGTTTTTCAATAAACACCTTTTCATCGATTTGCTTATTTCTTCTTCAGAAACGCTGCTTCTTTCAGTCACTGATGTTTTGGTGTTTTGAGTTTATTTGGAGAGGGGAAAAAGAAAGCCAATAGTACTACTTCAGCTGTTTATCTATGCTATCTGCAGTCATTGCATTAAAGTATATAATGTAGTTGAATCCTTACCCTTACCTGATACAGAAGTATTCCTAATTGGATATTTCTTATGTGTTTGCCGCTTAAATTATGCCTTTCAGATTAATTAGAAAGTAGGAGTCAAAAATGTTAAAGATTGCCTGGTAAATTCATAAGAACTTCAGTCTTGATTGTAGGAGTAATTTATGCAACAGTTATTAGATGACAAGATTCCCAGCTTCTTGCCTACTTCTGTTTCCAATGATGGACAGAGAAAAATGGGAGAGGTAAGTTTGTCCAGTTCTCATATTCTTCCTCCAAGATTAAGTAAAATCTCTCTCATCCTTCTGAAACAGATCCTGCTCCTCAAGTTTGTTTTCAGTTTGGTTTTTAACTGTTGCAGGGTCAGAAAGTGAAGACTACTTTCTTTCTTATTTTAATTTGAAAGCTGTTAAAAATATTCAGAGTAGAAATTAAAAAAGCAACATGACATTTTTGTGATGCTGAAACTCTTCATGACCACAGCCTCTTTATTGTCTTATTGCTCCTCGTGGTAATATAGCATACACATCGATGTGTGGTAGGAAAGGGGGAGAGCAACTGACAAGGATCATTCTTTGTGGGCTGGATCAGAAAAAGTCGACAGAACAGGCTGATTCTTGTATTTTAATCCAAGGGGAAGAAGACTATTCAATATTTTAATGCATCATAATTCTGGAATATCCTCTTGGTAGTGCCAAAATTGTTTAGATTTCATGGTTTTTCGTTTTTTTTTTCTACTTGTTTCACCTATTGGAACTAAAGATTTTCAGTTTGAGAATGAAGCCTGAACTTAGGTATCATTTGGTTTCATGTTATCCAAGGATTCAGGACTCCATGATTCTATGAAATAGGCTTTCATGAGAAAACTGCTCTGGGTAATTCCTTGGGGAAAGTGAATAGCAGTGTTTTCTTTAGTGAAGTTGCATAGCTGTGGAATGTTTTATTGACAGTCTAGTGTCATGCAAGACTTTTCTCCTGAAAGTCAGCTGTTTTTTTAATTATTACAAAATTGTGTTAAGTTGCCACATTTGCAGTAATTACAGTGATATATGTCACTAATATATATAGTGTAAATGCTAGAATTAAAAATGCCAATGGAACCTTAATTTGGTTTCTTTTTGCATATGCTCTATGATACAGTCTTTTTGCATATACACTATAATGTAGCCTTTAATTTTGTGAATATGTACTATTTTATTCATGGAGCTGTATCTCTGCATATATTCAGAATATTCTGACTTTTCTTCTACCTGCTGGTCCTCTACTGTTCTGAAGTCTTGATATCTATTCTCAGTTTAAATTCTGGTACCCTGTCAGACTTAGCTTGTGCTGTACAAGTTTGCACATCTATTCCTATTTATTTCATACTTTATCAGCATTTTGCACTCTTCATTGTTCTTCCAGCTGAAGTTGCATTTATGTACTGGATCTCTAAGTTTTCAGTGATGTCATGGCCAAGACTTAGTAGTATTACAATGCCATAGGCATTCTCAGGTTGGTGGTCAAGCATAGTCATATACACAATGTTGTTCAGCAAAAGTTCAATAGATGCTACACAAGTAAAAGATGCAAACAGGATTATTAGTAGTTCTTCAACCACTCTCTAAGCAGAACTGAATCAGAAGGAATTTTCTTTTACTGGACAACACTCTCAAATAGTGCAAATAGTGCTGGTCCAAGGTGTGGTGATGTGGGTGACTACTAATGACTGCCATATGATGTAACATCTGAGATCTGTGAATTTTTTGATGGATATTGTTGAGATGGAAATACACTCTGTCGGCTTGTCTTCTGTTCCTGAAAGCTCTGTTTGGTAGTAGAGAAGGTTGTAGAGAATTATTATGTTAACCTTAGAAGTTGTGTCTACTTAACATGGCTCAGACCTGGTAGATATTTCCTGGTAGGTATGGTTTTTCAAATTTTTACCAGTTTTCTCTGAATTTCTACCTCTCAAGGTGCTAATATGATGAGAGCACTTGGGAATATACAAGAATAAGGTTAACAATAACAGCACATCTTACTCATTCCCCGTAGCTGAGCAATTTTCACTCCTGTAGAATCATAGAATGGCTTAGGTTGGAAGGGATCTTAAAGACCATCCAGTTCCAGTGTCACTCCAAAGACAGGGCTGCCACTCACCATTCAGGCTGCCCAGGGCCCCATCCATCCTGGTGATGAATGTCTTGAGGGATCAGGCATCCACAGCTTCTCTGGTCAGCCTGTGCTAGTGCCTCATCACTGTCTGAGTAAAAAATTTACACCTAACATCTAACCTAAATCACTCCTCTTTTAGTTTATAGTTATTCCCCCTTGTCCCATCAGTGTTAGATCATGTAAAAAGTTGATCTCTCTCTTGCTTATAAGTTCCTTACAAGCACTCTATGACCATAATGGCCTGTAGATATTAGTGATCTTGAAGTAGGTGATTTATTTACTTGTTCCTTAATCTGATCCAACATATGTTACTCACCAACACAATATTCTAACTGTATTAGAATAAAAATGAGCACCTTATCACATTTGTGTTGCTTGAAAATCACAGTGTAAACATAACATCTCATAGTTATTATATACGTGGTACATTTTAATCAAGCACAGTCAATTCAAATTAATTCTTTGTAAGTTCATTATCAGTAAGCCTTTTTATCAGTATATATCTCTGAATGGTGATTTGTATCACTACAAATGTATTTTTAAAAAGAGGAATTGAAGTAATATATAGGAAAATATTGTAAGATCTATTAACAGCATTAACTCCCACTATGCCACAGATTAACTGAAAAAGAGAATTGACTGTACAGCAAAATTTCAATGCACTCACCCAATATAAAAAGTTTTTATTAAAAAAAAACCAACCCACAATCTTAGTCCTAAATACTTCCAAGTTGGTAAAATAGGAGTGCCTTTTCTGATGCTGTCCAAAATGTGCCTGTGCCCTTCCAGCTGCTTGCAAGTCTCATGGACTAGCAAATAAAAAACAGCAATTATCTACTGGTCTCCTCGTAGCTCCTTATCCTTTTGACCTGACTGGCCATAGAAAGCAAAACTGTGGGCTGAAAGAATGTTGGGTTAAGACTGCTACTTAATTCTAAGATACTTCTAATTTCTAATTATAAGTCAGCATGCCAATTCAGTGAAGTCTTAACCTCCATTTGGTTTCACAGTTCCTGAGAGATCCACAGAGCCACAGAGTAAGTTTGCTGACAAGAAACACCAACATCCCCAGGCAGTACTGTTGATGGTGCTGAAGCAAAAGCAAAAGTATCAGGTATTTAGAAACTCAGGAGAGCACACAACACACACATCCAACTGTAGAATGAAAACAGAGACCCTAATGTTTCTCAAAGCAGGGCCAGATGTTACCACTACCCTAGGATTTTCATCATAGATGGGGTATCTTATAGGCTATATTAACAGATTATTTAGCTGTTTCTAGCTAATAATGTTAGGTTGTCATTACACTTGCAGATACTTAGAAAACTCAATTTGCATCTTGACTCTAACACTCCAACAGTTGAAATGTAAAGAGAACTGGCAATTTGCTAGGAGTTGGCCTGAAATCTGCTGCTGTTTGCTGGTAGCATGTTACCTGCTGCCAACTATGCCTTATGGTAGTACGTGGCATTCAGCTGAGTCTGAGAACAATATAATCTACTTTGAGGAACGGTAAGGAAGATGATGAGATCTGGAGAAGTTGATAGATATGAAAAGCAGTCAGTTCTCCTTAACCTTTTTTTCTGAGAACAATCCCAGGGATGCCTTAAATGGACATCCATACAAAGGAGAGTTGGTTACCTGGTCATGTAGATAGATGTGCTCATATATGAGAGAGCATCCTCTTTCGCTCTTCTTCATGTCCTCTCATATGATTAATGCTAAATAAACATGGCTGTTCCTTTGGACAGACCAGTTAGTACAGAGCACAGCACAGCCTCATAGTAAATCTCTTTGGAGAGACAAGCCTCTGGATAAATAAATCAACCTCTGTGAACCCATGGTTTTTACAATTCCTTGCAATGACATTTGAGGTGTTATTCATGGGTGCATAGGATCTCATTCACTAGATTCAGACTTCTGAAGTGATCATTTAAATGCACTGTCTTGTTTCTGTGCGTTTTGAGCTCTGCTTTGACACTGATTCTTTCTATTTCCTAAGGCAATAACATAGATAGGTTTTCCTGTAATTTACTTAGGGACCAGAAAGCTGATGCTGGCTGTGTGATAGCAAACAGGATGTTTACTATCACTGCATGTCTGCTGAATACTGAAAATTTGAAATTCTTGAAACACTTGGTCAATACACCCCAGACTCCATGACCAAGAGCTGCAGAGCCGTTCTCAAGAACAGCTAATCATCAAAGTAGTCATTGTTCTCCTGTTGATTTTGGCACATTCTAGAACCCTGGGAGGCTAGATTGGTACCTCAGCTAAAGCACTGAAGAGCTGTACTGTGATGACTTTGACTGGGAAGCTTAGTAAAAAAAAAAAAATTGATGTTTTTTTGCAAGAGAGCAGAACCTCTGGAGTTGTTTTATTCTGCTAGTCTTCAGCTTAAAGAATCAATATGAGCTACTAATCTTGTTTATGCTGCTGAGAAACCTCTAGAAAGCATGAACGTAATTGTTGCGCAGACCTTGTCATTTTGTTCCTTTCCTTTCTTTTAGGATCTTCTGCAAAACTCATCCCCAACCTCATCACCAGCCTCATTCCTTCAAATAGTTTTGTTGTCAACTAGATACAATTATTCTGTTTGACTCCTGCTTATAATTTTATCTTCCACTCATAGCACAGTACCAGAGCAGAATCTCATATGGTGCTTGAAGTTCATGATGTTCCTTGGATGCTTAAAGGGATGTTATCATTCCTTGTGCTTATTAAAAGAAATTGTACTGATGAGTGGAGGAATTTAGGGAATTATGGTTGGGAACCTTGTTGTCAAGTTCAGAATGAAATTGTGGGTGGAAAATTCCACTCAGACAGATGCTATCTGATGTCTCTAATAGTTTCCTTTCACATGAACTTCTCAATAAACATACATGATCAAAATGACTTATTGGGTTGTTTCTTTGTTTTCTAAAGTGTACTAACCATACGCTAAAAATTATACATAAAATTTGTAGAAAGTTATATTACCATCTACTTAGTATGTATTGTTAAATGTTGATAAAATTCTAAATAGAAGACTGACAATAAATAAAATTTTTACAATCCTGTAAACAAAGGACAGTGGTATATTTTGTTTCTATGCAACAATTAGTTCCAAAAATAGATCTCTCTTAAAATAGTTACTTTTCTTCTAGATTATATGATTTAACCAGACAGGCTTAACAATAATAGAATATGTTGTACTGCCAACTTCAATAAAACTGCATAGATAATTTAAGGGCATGTCAAAAAAGTTGTTATAGTAGTTAAGTTCCAAATTCATTTTTCACTCATTCTCATAACTACACCTGAACATAAATATTGTTTTATTTTATATTAAACTTTTTTCCTCTTCTCAGTTAATAAGGAATGTATATTCTAAAAAAGATGCAAGAAACCCTATTTTCTCTACCTTCCCATACACAAAAATAGCATATCTGTACTCAAAGCAATAAAGAATGCTCTGCAGATAAATTTCTAGTGTACCAATGGATTGGAAGGATTCCATTAATGTTTTAGTGATATTATCAAGGAAGAAAAAGGCAAAATGGATCCACGGCTTTTGCTCTGCTGGGTCTGTAATGAAGCAGTATAGTAACAACTGCTGTCTTTTCTATTTTTCTTTTTTTTTCTTTTTTTTTTCTTTTTTTTTCCTCCTTTCCCATTGGCATCATTTAATGCACTATAGAAGGTTTTTTTTTTTAATAAAAAAAAGAAAAAAGAAAAAGAAAAAAAAATCCTAACATTTCCTTCTTTTTTTTTATGTCTCTTTATTTTCTTTTAAAGAACAGTCAGCTTCCTTTTGTTAGTGCTATGAAGTACTTTTCCCAACCAACTCCTAGACAGAGCCTGAAATGCAATATGGAAATTACTAATATGACAGAGAAATATGAGTTTTATACTGCAGAAAAAGTGCCTGTACCAATATATCAGAGAAATTATTGAATGTTATCGGTCATAACATAATTTATTATTTCACCAGTGTGCCGTGAAAAGTTGTTCAGCCAATTCAAAGCTTTCCTATACTAGTGCTGTCTGAGAATTAAACATGTAGCATTTTACTAAATGCAAGAACAGTCGTTTTTTGTACCTTTTCCTCTTGGATTCTTCCCTCCCCACCCCAGCCCATCATCTTAACCAACTATGCATAAATTAATTTGATTTACTATCTTTATTTTGGAATTTGTGTGGGAAGGCTTTCACAGAGGAGAGATGGCTGAAAGATATAAGGGAGGTCTGAGAATTTGGAAACAGTCTGCTCTACACTTTGTGTGTGCTTCCTGCCAAACTCACGCGTAACTCTCATTAATGCTAATGGCATTTAATACATACTGCAGTAAGAAAATATCCTCATTTGTTTTGCACTCAATTGAGCGGTAGCAGCAGTGTTGTTCTGCCAACTTTTGTTGTCTGCAGAACAGGCAGTGTCAGAATGAGTTTGCTCTGGTAACCTGCATGTCTTCTGGATGGGCTGCCGAAGGACGGGACAACCACCAGCATCTCCGCCAATCTAGCCTGCACAGGCAGCATGTCTATACAGTACCAGCTGAGATTCCCTGTGCTTCTCTGGTGGCACACAGCTGTTTGGAGAAACTAAGCCTGTGCTGAGTTTGAATGAGTGCTAGAAGGATGAGCAGTGCAAATAACCTTACACATTACAGAAATGGCCCATCTATACGGTGCTGTCTGTAAATTCTTCAGACCAATATACTTGTGAAAGGGGAACATTTCCCAGGATTTACTGACTTAGACATAAAACATTAAGTTGACTTTTAGATATGGTGTTGCTAAAATCAATTCTTTAAAATTGCTGTTGTTTCCAATCAATGTCACCAGAGGTAGGTGATGAGAACGTATCATAGATGGACTTCATTTTTCAGTGTTATTAAATTATAATGACAATTTTGTAAGATATCTACTGGTATGTGTGCATGTTTGTACACCGGACAGAAAAAAAGCATTCTGTTGAAATCTGAACTTCCTCCAGAAATATGTTGAATAAAGTTGTCCTGGAAAAAATATGGGGAATTATTTTCTTTAAGATGAAGGCAATATTGTTTTCTTCTGGCTCTGAGATAAAATAAAACATAACTATACATGATTTAACTCTCTAGAATTCACACCGCAGTAAAAGTTTGGGATTTCTTCACTAAAATTTTTTTGAATTGATTAATGGTTTTACAGAAAACTGGCTTATTTATCTGTTTTTTCACTATTATGCTGACTTAGTTGGTCTTGACTGATGAAGTTATTTCCATTAAGTAGACAAAGAGACACCCCTGCACTTCCAAAAATAACTGCCTCACACCTAACTGTTAGTCATGGTTACACTGTGCTGTTTTGTTCTTCTGCCTCTCAGCAGGACTCTGGATGGGATCTCTCTCTACCTCGCTGGCATTATGCATCTTTCTGCTGCATCTTTAGTGCTATCTGTATAGAATACATGTCACCACATGCTGTTCAACTGGCTGTCTTCCAAATGGCAGTGGTGTCGATAATTGTTTTATAGAAACTTGCTATTCAGTTTATACTGAAGAGTTTCAAAATAGAGAATTATTATTTTTTCTCTTTTGGGTTAGGAGAAAAGGCATTTTTGCAGAGGATGTCATGAGGTAGTAGGAGTAGTTTGGGGATGCACAGTGCCACCAAGCTTGTTGAAAGTCTACATCTTATTACTGATATAACATACTCTGCCTTGTCAGATGCTTTAAAATATACTGAGCTTCAAAACTTGAGTCCTACTAGCAAACGATCTCTTACTGGATGTGTCTCCAGAGACGTGTACCTTGTACCACTGCTGTGCGTTCTGCAGTGAAAGTTTCTAGACAGATCCTTGGGTTTCCATAACCCAGCATGATTACTACCCTTCAAATAGGTCAGGGTAAGATTTGAGTAGTTTTCTTCCTTCTCCTCAGACTTCCTCTTCTTTCTTTTCTCCTCCAACCATCAGCCGCCATTGTCTCTATGGAAGGAGGTGTAAGACCTGTGAGTGCTCTCTTTTATTCCCTGCAATATCTCAGTGTTTAAAATGACTCTCCTATCTTCCAGATCTTAGAAATTACCCTTTGTTTCAATTTTCTAGACTTGAAATGTTTACTGTAATGTCTTTCTTCTAGACCTCGTATCAGATGACATGATCCCCCTTTTATCCAGCCAAAATGCAGTGGTCAAATGCAACTTCATGGTCATTGGATTGCTTTCATCTTTGGATCACAAGCTCTTTTCAAGTTGCTTCAGGAGCTGCTTCTCACATGCTATAATTCACACTTTACACTTACACTAGGACTCTGACTATCCTGTTTTTCCTTTATCTCTTTTTTTTTTTCCCCCCCAGCAACTGTACATTGTTGTCCCAATTAAATCCTCCCACTATTGGATTGTATGTGATTTTGTTTATTTTTTTTAACCTGAAACTTGTAACTATCTAAGGAAAATCACTGTGTACCTTTATCTTATCCTAACAGATTCTAACTCTTTTCACCTTCAAATACTTCACGTAAAGTGGGACTTTTGAAACAAAAATCCAGAGTTTTTATATTGTCTGAGCTGTCATCTCAAAAATGGACTAATGTAGATGAAAATAAAGTGGAATCAGCTGGAAGTTAGAACCATCACTGAGGTCTCAGAAGATATCTCGTCAAACATAAACCAGACACTAAGTATGTGATGGTCTAGTCAGTCTCTCTCCTGTTTTGTGTGGTATGGTTGATATTTTGGTGATAGATAAAAGGTATTGTAAATGTAAAACAATAATGCAAAGCTAAGAAAGCTTTGAAAGTTGGATGCGAGTCATTCTTTTTCTTCTGTAATGTTGCAGGGCTACTTGTGCTTATACTTCAAGATATTATATCAACCTGCAGAGCAAATTGCCAGGACTTCATTCTAAAGGTGTGGGGTTTTTTTGTGTTTTTTTTTTTTTTTTAATGTTTCACTTTGTAGTTGCAGTGGATGTTTTTTGGCACTACAGATGATTACCTATTGAGTACCTTTTCTAATATACATGATTCAAAACCTATCAAAATTTCACTTTGATCTGTCAGACTTTATGGTTCCCTCTGACACATTCATGCTGGTCACTGTTGCAAAACCTACTGGTTACACGCCTTCCTATAAAAAAAAACGAAAAACAAAAACAAAATACGAAAAAGAAAAATAAACAAACAAAAACCAGGTCTGCCTACAGGATGAACAGAACTCAGATTTATGGAGGGTGATAGTTGTTTGCCAGGCTTTTTTAACTCAGCTAAACAGCTCACTTCTATTCTACAATTTATTTAATTAATGTTCATCTCATTAGTAGGGATCTATCTTAGCCATCTACCATTATACTGTAAATTGCTTTAATGAATTCTGTGATTCTCTCAAAATTTCCAATCAGATGAGAGACCCTGCTAATGCAATAAGTCAGAAAGTGCAGCTTTGGAGATTCATTAAATTTCATTTCTTATGAGTTGTTTCCAGAAAAACTCTAAAAGAAGCACAAAACTAAAAAGGGGTCATTTTTATAAATGCTTGTTATAGCTGACCAGAAATTACAAAGTTTTATCTGTCTTTGAACTTTGCTAGCACACTTGCAGTTGTTCTATTTGTGTGTCTCTGTTTTAATTATTATGTTGGTTTTTTTTAATTATTTTTATTTTTATAGAAATGATGGTCTACTACAAATTATTATCTTCAAATTTTCCTTTAAAATAACTTGTCAAGATCTCAACTTCTCTAGATTGACTCAAATGAAATAAGAACAAAGTGTATTCAGAGTAAAGTCCATGCAAAATGCTTCCTAACTTCAGTGGAAATGTAAGTTTACCTATGTTCTATACTGGTAGGTATTGGAAAAAGTGGCAAAAATAGAATGCAGTATTGGTATTTATCTATTTAGTTATTTTTCCTGATATTTTTATTCTTCCCTTTCTAGCTACTCCTCTTCCTGTTGAGTTAGCCGATCAGAAAATTGTGTGGAAAGTAATTAAAGCACTTATTTTTGTCAAGCTGTTTGGTGAGAATAAAAAGCACAGCATAGAAAATCATTCACACAATCACTTCTTCATTCTCTCTATTTGTTTGTATTCTCTACAGACAAATAGGAAAAAAAAATGAAAAAAAAAACCCTTGAATTGAAGCTATCTGTTTTTTTTTTCTGTACACTTATTTTCCTTTATATTCTTTACAGAAAAGGTAAGCTCATGTCCTTAACACGTATCATAGAGGTGGTTAGGACTGATGATGCACTGTTTGAATAACAACTGTGGCAAAGAAATCACCATGTGATTGCCAGCCTCTACTTTGCTAGTCACAGCATCCAGCTGATTGAGACTCTGAATCTTTGAGGTCACTTCTACTGTGTACTGAGTTAGCTGAGTATCTGACCAGATTTCTGTGCCTAGAAGAAAAAAAATATTATAAAGCTTATGAAGAGCTTCAAGTTTCCTCTCCCAAATGCTTTTCAGTGATGCTGTGCATGTAGTTTAACCTTCAGACAGGTTGAACATCCTCCTATTTACAGGTTTAAGTGTATTTAAGCTTTGTTGAGATTTTTTCTTAATATGGCGATGTCCTGTTTTCAGTCTCCAGAATTTTATTGGTCTTTGTATTGTTGGTTGTAAACATAGTGAAAAAAAAATAGTATGCTTTAAATTAATATGAACAAAATGATGTGGTGCCCCTTCCTTGAGAAAAAGGGCCTGCCGTAGAAAACCTCTTGACAATCACAACAATCACAACATAGTTCCACTTAGAAATGTACTCAGGATAATTAACACTGAATTTTTATGCTGCTAGCAAAATGGACATTTAAGCATTTCCTCTTCTCCCTCTTCCCCCTCTTTGTTTTGATGTCCTTCTCAAACCTTTCATGCACAGTTGCTCCCTGGAAGTGGCTGTGTAAAATTAACGTTATCCAATTCAAAATGTTTATCTTCTATGTGTTCTGAGATGCACAGCTGCTAAGCTGTACAAAGTCTTCAGTGCTTTTCTGTTCTTGTCGGTGCTGTAGAGTTAACAGGGGAGCAGAATTAAACAAGCTTGTGCCCTTGGCTGACATTAAAGAAAATATTGCATTTCTGGGTCTCAGGGACATTTAGACTGCACCTCATTGAGAAGAGAAAAAAGCGAAGCCTCCTCAGTCTCATTTTCAGAGTCAAAAAAATGGTTAGTTTACCAGATATAGAGGCTGTTACTTAAGCCAAATTCTCCACAAGCATAGTGCTGTTTTCCTGCTGGAGTCAAAGTCTGCATAGATTACATGCATTTCTTTAGACACCAGATTTCTTGCACAGGAAAAAAATGAGGGAGGAGGTAAAGTCAATTAAACTTTTTCCTTTCCCCTCTCTCTCTCTCTCCCTTGTAACTATCCCTTTCTTTAAGCTCTTTGATACTCTCCATTCATAGGGTAGTGGAATGATGTTCCAATAATTTCCCTTCAGCAGCAGGAGACACACTGCTGTATATTATGCCCTTTAGCTAAAAGAAAAATTGATTCTGTCATGTATACATTTATATCTCATCTTTTCTATTTTTTCCCCCAATGAAATTTTTAACTCTTCTTACAAGGCTGAGGTAGAAAATAATAAACTGCTGACATACATGACACATTCTACCATCTTGGGGAGACTGCTCATACTGAAGAACAGGAAATACAAAGGGAAAGATTTCTGAATTTCTGAATGGTTGGAGCTCAAGGTAGGTTTTCTTTCTTAAAGGCAAGTCCAGTTACATTTTTAGAGTAGATAAAATAATAATAAAAACAAAATATGAAATGGTGAACTTAATTAAACATACATCAAGGCTTCAAAGTCATATGCTTTCTGAATGATTATCTTAAAAAAAAAGACAAACCTTCATAAACAGGCAAATTTTAATCCACATAATTTTAGAAGGTCTATTATCCTGAGACAGCTGTATGTACTCTCTAGGAGCAAGAGAACCTTTTGGTTAATTTGCTGAGCTAATCAAACCATCTGCCTTCTATTCCTGGACTGCCCTGTGTGATGTAGGCCATCTTATTTAAAGTTTCTGTCTTCAGATTCCAATTTAAAACCTGTGATAGCGGTTATTCTGCTACACCAAAATAAAGAAAAATAAAAATTAAAGAAGTGATAAAACTTAATGCACATCCAGATTGTAAGACTGTGCATCCTTGGAGTTCTGTAGAAAAACAAACTGTATCATAGTGTTCTCATGCCCAAGAATTGTCCAAAGATTTCTGTTAAAGCTTATTCTTACAGATTCAAGCCAAAGCAATTGTTTTTTCTTGGGATGCTGGGCATTGATCAACTTCCTCTTAAAAAAGTTGGAGGGATGGAGGGAGGGTAAATAAAATATTCAGACTGAAAACTTTACTGAATAACATTGTCTTAGAAATTTATCAAAAACAATTTGCAAGAAAATATTTCTTGCAAATAAAACTGTCATACCTATCTGGTGTGAAGGCTTTTGTCTCAGTTTAGAGTGAGACCAAATTAAAGATGTGTTTTGAGGAGGTAAAGGAGTCACTATCTGATTAAATGCCTGATTTTAAAACTTCTTTTTTCTTGTCTGTTTTTCTTTTAAAAACTGTCTTTGTCAGCATGACAAGTCTATAGATCTGCAACTATCAAGATTCTTTTCCTTACAGTATTTGCTCTTGAGTCATACACCTGAAAAGCATTGTTAAAGGTTCTGATTATCAGATCTTTAATTTGGATTTTCCCGTTACATATACTTTCTTCTGGCTTATATTAGCAAAAAGCAAGATAACTAACATTTGAAGGCATTGGTCTCACTGAATAAGTTCCCTGTGATTTAAATATTATTTCCAAACATTCTATGTTTAATCCCATAGTCATTATCATTATTGAAAACCGAGACATATGTTTGGGCTTTTTTTTTTGGACAAAGTTGTATTGCATTTAACATAAAGAACATTTGAAATCATTTTCTAAGAAACTTGGAGTCTGAGAAAAGGAATTCGGAAATTATGAAGCAAACTTGAACAAAATAAGGAAATAAACTGTATGACTGGGTACATTGTATAACTCAATGGATGGTAAACCTAAACAAAGCAAACTTTAAGTAGCCTACATTGCCTGGATTCACCGATAATTTGAAAATTGGATTTCCCATGTTCAATTCCCTCTGGCTGCCTAGACACTTTCTGCAGTTCTGCGTTGTCTCTTCTTATGTTGAAGACAAATCATAAACCATGTAAGTTATGCCTGTGAGAAGTTAAAGTCTGATCAGAGAGACTGGATCGGGTATTGTCCAGTGTCAAACAGACGCTTCTGCAAAATCAAGACTTACATAAGGAAGGGAAAATAAAATGCCTCCTAAACCTCTACAGACACATTTTCATCAATATTTTCTCAAAATTTTCACCCTTATTAGTGAGGCATAAAAGGACTAGCAGGAAGGGAAAGGACTTGGAACCTTTCTATGTGTGAACACATGGGCAGATACATTTTCCTGAAGTGAAACTCCCTTTTGCTTTAACAACAGAGGGCATAGTGCTGCTGGGGGAGGAAGCATACCTGACGCAAAGGCAGATCCTTATCCCAGAATGGATTGTATCATCTCAACTTTTATCAGGCTCATGTGAGTTCCCCTGACTGACGATTCTGAGTTGTATCATCTGCTTTTTAACAGTAGCAATAGTAGCTCTTCATGTTATCTGTGAAGCAAAGTGCAACAGAAATTTTTAAGAACATGTGTTTGATTAATTTATTTTATCTTAGGATGTTAAACTTTAACAGCGTTTTAGAATTAATTCATTGTGGAACCCCGGGGTAAGAGCCACATGTCACAGGTAACCAAATTAGAAGTCCATGGGTTATGAGATCACAACCCCCTAGAGAAATATTTAGTGGTATGTTTACTTAATATCTAACAGCATGTGAAGTTTATTTATTAATATGCCTGCAGGTTTCTCTCTAATCCCACTTCTCAAAGATGCTCACATGTAGATAGAAAAGCCAGGAAGGGGTGAATTGCCCTGCTACTATTTCCATCTAATAGAATAGGATATCTGTTGAAGAAAAAAGTTAGGGTACAGTACACACCTTTCTGACCTTGACCAAATCTCAAGCCCACTTTTACACAGGAGCCCATTGTGTGCTGTTTACAGACTGTAGAAAAACGCATGCAAAGCAACTTCCTCTCAGGTTATGAATCTTTAAGTAAGAGGAAAATTTATTTTTCAACATAGTCAGAAGAGCAATTGCTTTCAGCCATGCAATGAGAAAGAAATTCACTCCTCCCTCCTCACTCTGTGCTGTGGTAATTGAGCTTAGTGGAAGGAAAGATTTCCATCCTTCCCTCCCTGGTAACAGCGGAGGAGCTCCTATTACAACTCATATGCTCACTCTCTGCTGAGGGACAAGTTCATCCTGCCTGTCCCTGCTACTGTTGGACATGGCCAAAGACCCTGATTGTTATGTGGAGATATTTCTGATTGAACTTACTTGATTTTCCTTCCCAGGAGTGCAAGTGTAGTTTGGAAACAGCATTACTGACAGATAGGGCACTGCTCTGCAGCATAGGGATCACAGTTATGGGTGTTTGCAACACAGTAATACTAATATTCACCACCTTAATGAAGCATTTGGTGGTTTACTGAAGAATTTTCATGAAAAAGCTATTTACTAAGATTTTTCTTGATGAACTATTATGAAGAATTAGTTCTTTCTATTTGATGAGTAACTTCAGCCTCCTTCATCGCTTACAGCATCCTATTAAAGCATTAGATGTAATGTTAAATCAAGGGCCTGTCAAAAAATTGAATCAACAGTAACTCTCCCTTCTCTCTTGTTTAATCTATGCAGCAGATCAGTACCTTAAATGTTAATAGATAACTGCCTGGATTTCCTCTGACTCTGTAATTATCAAGCTCATAATAAACCTGAAAATTAAAGGCAACTGAGGTACTTTTATATTCTTTTCCTAAATGTCAAAGCTTCTGAAAACTTTAGAAAATGCTGAGCTCTTTCTGTCTTCTGTGTCAGGCACTATTACTAGAGTAGGTGTCGAGACAATCTGGACACCTGCAATCTCGAGACAGATTCCATCAAGCTCCTATCTGTTAGAAGCTGCAGTGCTTGCATTTGGATTTGATATCTAACAATAATGTGGTATTTTATAAACATTAGTGGGCCTGATTTTGCACTGGTCAGCAGAGGTAAAAAATGGATACTTTTGGAAAACAAATAAAAAAGGAATTGGAGCTGTCTCAATAAATAGTGCAAATTGTAAATTTCCAAAATATGCAGTCTTTTGCTCTGGCAATAAGAAAATAAAGCTGCCAATTACAATATTGAGGTATTGCATAAGCTGATTCTGCAGTTAGGTCCCAATATTTACCTGACAATATTTTTATGTTATTATATATAAAATTATGTCTTTTTAATAGAAAGATTTGCAATTTATTCTTTCTGTTACACCAGCCGAGAATTAACCACTATTTCAGTATATGAAATAAACAGAAGAATCTTCTGACTCTTCATATCAGTGATCTCAAGTATTACTGAAAAAAAAAAAAAAGCATTACATGAATAAGGGGAACACTGAATGTAGAAGTATAGAAACTTGTTTGAAATCTGGTAATTCTGATCTTCACTATTTCTTTTTTTACAATCTTTTGATATGACCTTCATTAAAGGCTGCGTATACTTCTTTACCCTGAAATTATTTCCCCAAACAACGAAATGAGAATGACAGATTATCTACAGAATATTCGGAAATGTTGAAGTTTTGAAATGTGATTCCAAAGAATACAGCAACTTTTGCCCCTGAAACTCTATTTTAATGAAAATACTATTCCTAAACACTTATCTGAGTGTAATTTTTGGCAATGTAGATTAGTCCGTATTGAGGTTTAACATATTCCACATTACTCAGCCACAGCACTTGGTCATGAACAGTATTGTTTTTCATCCAGGTACAAGCATTAAGCCACAACAATATTTTTCTGAGGTTGATACTGAGAAACAGACTGATATAACCATGTCTAGACTTTTGAAGAGTTGACCTGGTTTTTGGAGGATGTGGGCATATTTCAAAGCTTGTGGCAGCAGAGGGCATATGTAATTCTAAAACTCAGAACAAATATATGTGAATCTGAGGTAGGATATGGCCAAACATGACTGTAAAATGTTGTTGAATCACTGGTTATTACTTTGTAAAAAGTGGTAGACTATATAAACAAGGGAATTATAAGGATAGGGTAAGAATACATGGGCAAGTCATTTCGACATAAAAATTAGATGTGATTGTCATGTATTTGTATTGTCTTTGTAGTGGGCCTACACACTTTGTAGCTTTATGTAATTACTTATTTATTTGAATTAAATATCTATTTGCAATTTATGATTTTCAAGTTTTCTTCTTCCTTTACCAAATCATAAACCAATTGGTTTTATAGTTACCCAACACTTTATGGTCAGCTATGTGAGTATTCTGTAAAGGAAAGTGATGTATATCTGTTTTCATCAAGCTGATACCCATCCCAAGAAAAAATGTTCTTTTTCCTAGACACATTACCAGAAGTTTTGTCAGAGCTGTCACTAAACGCAGTTCAGGGTTGAGGGGGTGGATTATGGAGATGTTAAGTTAGGCTGAGCAGACACATCATAGACAGTAAGAACAAATCAGAATACGGTCTGTCTTTCACTTATTAGAGTGGAAGCATATTCAATCTATTAGCTATTTTGCATTTGCACAGAATATGGAACTGAAAGTTACACTTCAGACTAATAGCTGCATTGTTCAACTGTCTAAAGAGTTAAAAGGTAAACCTTTTTTTCATAATGCTAAATCTCTAATGAGGGGAAAATGTGTGTAATTTTAAGTACAAATGATAGCACAAACTACTCAGAAATTTCTTTTCAAGAGAGGTATGAAAGATCCTCTTATCTTTTGTTTATAGATACCTACACCATCTAGAATAAGTCGAGTGTAATCTATGGTAGTTAATTTTCTTTTAGAAAAATACCTCAAAACACTTTGAACTTGTATCTGCAATCAACTTTAGGCTGAAAATAGAATTTGACTCAAAGAACTTTCCAAGAAGTTTCCTTCTGTAAAGAACAAGCATTAAGACCCTTTAGATTATCTGGAATTTCCATGAAAAAAATTCAGGATTTTTTAAATAGTACAAGAATTTGATATTTTTTACTTGTTTAAACTGCAGATTTTAAAATAAGCATAGATCTGTGAATGTTACTAAGATCCTGATTTTTTATTTTATCAAAGCAATTAGTTATTCCCTACATTAGTATAACTTTCTTTTCTTTTTTTTTCTTAGCCCATCCCAAACCTGTTGCTTTGATAAAGTTCTACACAAAACTATGTTACTATTATATTACTATATTATATATAGTAATATATACACGTCATAGCATATATCCACAAGGACATGTGAAATTCAGCAGTCTAATCCCACTTCCTAATCCAGGTGAAGTAAATCTCAGAAAATATATGTGAACAACATATTATGAACCAGTATTTCTATGCAATCTGTTGCCTAAAATCTTACATGGAGGCCATCAGAAAGCTCAGTATTCAGTATTTCTTACTGATCTGTGTAAATATTTCTTGTCTCTCCAATGGTTCTGTGGCAAATGTTTTTCTCAATACTTGGATTACTTAATTAGTAACAGATGAACAGCAGTTTTCTCCCCTTAAATGAATGTACAGTTTACCCTGAAGAGGTTGTTTTCAAGATAAAAAGAAACAGCAGAGAAATTCACAAATGTTACAGTAGGTAAATTTTCTTTCTTTCTTTTCTTTTTTTTCCCATGATTTGCAGCAACTCTTATGTACTACATCTACATTGGTGTACTACTTCAGTGAAAGATCTTTAAAACATCTAACTGACCTCACAGTAACTACATACTGACACGAGGCATTGCTTATGGAAAAAGGCTTTCTGGATGAGATGTTACAGTGAATTAATATTTCTAAGCAGCAGCAGTACACAGAATGATAAGAGAGATTATGCTCTGAATAAGTGAGGTAGTAAGTATCATAATTAGGCCAGACTGCACAAATTGTAATGATATCCTGTAACTACTAGACTGGTGTCAGAGTTTTTTTTTTAATTCCACAGATTTTGCAAGCAGAGGTGATATCTTTTCTTGAACTGAGGAACAAAATTGAAGGAGATTACTATGTATATTGAACTAGAAAAATATTTTCCCAAAAACTGATAAAACTGATCAATGTTTTCTACAAAGCTTGTTATGAGTATGACAGCACTACTGTTGTTTTAAACTGTGTCAGCCTAAAACCTACCCTGCCAAATATGACGTTAAAAATAAGTAACTCCCAAATAAGGGAACTTTAACAATGAATTCTCTTATGTCTCTCAAATTTTCAATCTTGATGTTACAAAGGAAATGTATCATTCTGCAATGGATATTAAGAAGTGCAAAGGGTTGTCGAATTAGCTGGTGAACAAGAAAAATTTCAAAAAGATACTTCACTTAATATAAAATTCTTTAAAAGTTTATTTGCCAAGTGTAGTTAAGTTCTACCTGTGACAAAAATGTTATGCAAATAGTACATATAGTATACCTGCATATGGCTGGTATGTCCCCTAACACAAACAAACAAGAGATCTGTATCATTCTAGAATAGTAGATTGTAGGCTACCTTAAAATAACTAAGATGGAGTTACAACCATTTATATGCTTATTCTGAAATTTTTCAGTACCTGCTATCATATGATTTTATAATTTCATCTGAAAGAAACAGATTTATATATAAATCTTTCCGTTCTTTCTTTTTTCCTTTGGATAGCATCAAGTCCTCAGGATGAAGGAGGCTGTCCTTGTAGGAAAATCAGCACCCACTCTATGACTTGATTATCCTTGTGATATTCCAGCTGAAACTTACTTGGCCCACACAGAAATGTAGTTAAGGAAAGATAAGTAGTATGGCTTGCCAAAGTCTGTATGTGTAATGGATTGTAACCAAGGTCCCCTGACACTGAGTCTGTGGCTTAACCACAAGACCATCGTCTTCTATTAAAGAAACATTAACCTCAGAGAAGTAAAGGAGTCTTGAAGCTTTATTATCTTTCAAAGCCTGGCTAATGAGCTACACTGTCTGATTTTCAGTGAAGAGGAAGACACCACAGAGAGGTCTACAAAAGAATAAGATACATGAGCTAAGCACCACTTTCCCTTTGATTATTATTAGTGGGTAGAAATGGTTAGATGAGTTGTTAATTTGTGGTAGAGTATTTCCTCAAGGATTATTCATATATCTCCTTCCATCCTGCATAAACTTGCTGACCACTGGGAAATCAATATTCTTATAACAGGTACCAGGATTCTAGAGTATTAAAATAATATCAACCCACAAGAATATGGAAAATGGCCTTAAGTTGAGACATTATTCATCCCTAATATTATCTCCTTTCTTACAGTCATTGGTAATACCTACTTGTGGTCTTTGATACCTACTTGTGGTTTTGGTAACTGTGCTATTCAGTCCTCTTAGTTTCGCCATCTGAGAAGAACTGTTCTTTGTTATTAGCCAGAGGAATACGTGAAGACATATGAATGAGTGAATGTTGACAGAGTTTATTCACTATTAAGGAAATATATTTTAAGATTCTTCATCAAATACAGTGTTATTTAAAATGGCTTGCCCTCTAGTGTCAGAAAAATTGAAAGATGATCTCATTTTCATCATTTTGCCTCTCACAAGAGATTCTTTCCAATTTCAAGTGGTGGAGCTGCTGCTTTGTGATCTGTGACTTGTCAGGTCAAACCACAGCAGGACTGATATTTCAGAGAGGGTGAGTCCTCAGACAATGGCTTGCAAGTACCATATTTTGACAGATAAGTTTCTAGGAGTTAACATAAAACACCAGTCTGGTGCATTCATTTTCCAAAACATTTTTGAACTAACTTTAAGCGAAGAAAACAACAGAACATGAGCCAATTCTGTGAATGTGATTAAAGACTAGTTGATATCGTGTTTAAATCTTACACGAAGGAAAGGCATCATATTAGGAAAGGCTGTAAAAGTGATGGAGGACTTTTGGGGGACACAAATGCTCAGAAGACATGCTATAAAAACACAGGAATGTAATGATACTATGGTGTTTGAGTCAACAAACTAATAAAGTGATTCCTTGCCTTCCACTCCCTTTTTGTAAAGACCCCAAATCCAAAACTTTCAGAACTGATGGGAGAAATAATCAAACTAAAAAGAAAAGGTCTCCCACGCTTTCTGGAAAAAAGAATACAATTTTTGCCAGCTGATTCTGCTGCACAGAATAATTGAGAACCCAAACTCATTTTATCTCCCCATTCTCAGTACTTCAAAGCAGGCAGGTTAGGACAAAGGAGAATGAGCCCCTCCTATGGGGCAAAAATGGGTGGCGATGATCTAAGGGCAAAGGCCACAGAGCCTACACAAAGAACACATGGAAAGCATATGAGAAAACCTAGACTCATGAAAAAAGTTTTATTTTCACCACTGGCTTCTATGGATTTCTCTTTGTAGGCTACATATTTACTTACGGTGGTTGCACTGGATGGACCAAGGTTTTTGTTCAAAGTCTTCTTAAGTAGAGGAAAAGGTGTTGCAGCAAGTGATGAAAAGAACATTGCCAAATAAATGAGGGTCTTGTAACAATGCAATTAATGAGCTGCTGCTTTCCATAGTCTTCAAACAAAATGAATGTGAAGAAGTACAGGTCATCAATTATAGTTCAGGATGATTGGTACTTACTGGCAAGCCACTCCTCCTACCCTTGGTTCTTTCTGCCTGTCTGGATCTTCAGAGGATCTTCAGAAAATCCATGAGAAGTAGATGATGGTACACTCTGAACAAATAGGTTACCATGAAATCACAGTATGAATATCATGGTCATAGAACAGTATATGTGTAATTCATTATGCATTTGCCTAAGTGATCAGGAATGTCATTATGGGGGAAGAAAACTTGTGCTGAAAATCTATTTGCATATTTGAATAGAATCTGACAAACAGAGTGAAATTTGGGAGAAGAAGTAGAAAGGTTTGAAAATATTTTAATTCCTGTAAAGCAAAATGTCATTTTAGAACAAATGTACTTTCTGTTTTTCATTTGAAAATTACTCTTCTCATTTCAAAAAATACCACTAAAAAGTTATCTTCAAACACAAACATAAACACAGATTGGCCAGGGTTGAAAAGGACCTCAAAGATCATCTAGCTTCATCTCCCCTGCTGTGGCCAGGGTCACCAACCACTAGAGAAGCCTGTCCAGAGCCAACTGAATGGCAGAAATTTTTCACAAATCAAATAAATTAGAAATTTACTAAAACCTCATGAGAGGTCATTACAAAAGATTTAACACTGAACCAAGTGATGTGAAAGATAAGTGTTTCAAGGAAGATGCAGAAATAAGGGGGATGGATGATACACACAAATATGTGAACAATAATGTGACACAAAGTTCTCTTAGAATAATGCTAGCACAACTTACGTTTGGTAAGGTCACAAGAAGATGTTGTATGCTTTAAGGCCGATAAAGATCTGACCTGAAAATCTGGAACCCAGCTCCTTTTTCATCCTTTACTTTCCTCTTCCTTCTGTCTCTGTCCTTAATTTCCTCTAATGTTTCAAAGATTTTACATAGATATTTTAATTTATTTAAACAATACACATAGATTGCTTCCAAAGTAATACCTCCTATTCTTTTCCACGGAAACTGAAAAAGTACAAAGAGAACAATAACACCATTTGGTAGAACAAATTCTAAGCTACAAGATACTATTTTTCAACATAGTCACCACCATTAGGTACGCATTTTTGGCAGTGATGAACAAGTGCCTGCATGATGAGCTTATAAAAATCAGCATGGCCATTCGGAGTGAGGCATATCTTCCACGTTGCAGTTGCCTTTGCTGAAATGCTCCACTCACTGCCTCACTGTGCCCATAACCACTGCTTGCTCTCCATAAATGTTCAGCAAGCATCAATGAATGTTAATAGGTAATTTTTTTTCCACATGGAGAAACTCAGTGGCACACTTTTGCTCCATATGTACTTTCATGTCATATGTTATTTGGTCAGACTGCCTTTCTGCTGCCATCTGTTGCATGACAGCAAAATGCAATGGAATGGAGTAGAGGTTCAGCCCCTACTGCCATACCACCAAAATCCACCTATCATGTCACTGGCCAACATAATAAAATAGGAGGTATTACTTTTGGAGCAACCCTTATATTTTGAAATTCTACAGTTACTGAAGAATGTGGGAAGAGAAGAATAATAACTCATAAGCATAACTGTAAAAAATCTGCTGTTACATCAAAATCTTTGGAAATTGCAATATTCTCAAATCAAAATCGAGAAATCTGAGCAATATTTTTCTATGAAATTATTCATCTGAATATTGAAAAGACTGGTTTGAACTTCTGGCTTAAAACAAATAAATGAATAGACAATAAACTAAGTTTTTTTCCTGTAATTCTTTTTTTTTTTTTTTTAATTTTCAATTTATTTGCATTTTTTGCATTAAACAGTGGTTCTTTGGCTTTGGGGGAGAGGATAAAATAGAGCAGATCTACTTATAGGCTTACCATTGAGTAGTCTGAGGCCTGTGAAGGGGAAAGAACAGTAGGAGGCCTGGCTCTTCTGCATCAAGCGTGTACTGAAGATATCTGTGATGCCTGTTTGTTTGTCTAAGATGTGAATGCTCTCCCTTGACAGAAATGTTTAGCCCAATAAATTAATAAGCTGAATCTGAACCAAGTTTTTCTCTGCCAGTATTGCCCATTCCCACCACTCCTATAACAGTAAGGAGCACTTTTACCAAGCAAGTTATTAAATTAAACAATTCATTTTAAACTACTTATTTTCTCTGTACCTACATGAAATTAATCATCTTCCCTGCTGTAAGTTGCTTGCTATTTAGTGTAGGGTCATCTTCCCTGTCAAGTCATTGTTTTAGAAACAAGTATGTCTAATTCTTTCTCTTTTATTTATGATGTTGGCATATGTTTTTAATTGTTCATGATTTCTTTTTTTTTTTTTTAATCTGGCATTCAAAGAGTTTGCTCTGGCTCTGTCTTTTTAGTACCAACTGATGTTTTATAACGTATTGATTCCCAATATTTTAAACTGACCCACTGTTGATACGAGGATCACACTGGGAAGTAAGACGTTTACATCTCACTATGGATAGCAGATAAATGAAATAATAAAGGTTGTCAAAGCTGAGAAATAAGCTACACTGAGTTTATGTTTTCTCTCAAGGATATATGACTGTACAGCTCAGAACTAGCAAACTTCAGACTTCAAGGCAAGTAGTTACGGAATCTGGTTCTATGTTTTATTCTGTTGTTATTTTTGGATAACGGGAAATAAAAGTCTCCACAGTCTCCAGGATTATAATTTACCCATAGCATTGCATGAAAATAATGACCTCTGTGGTGATTTTTCTCCTATACTTTTCCAGGTAGTTCCTTTACAAATAATCTAAGCTCTAATGAGCACGTAACTGAAGGAAACTTAACTTTCTTTCCTTTCTGTATTTGATCCTGATGCCTAATTACAGACTTAGAATATGCAGTGATGTTGACAGAAATTTTTACTGGTTTCACTCGTGACTTTCACCTATATAAAATACACATTCTCTTCTTATATACTCTGCTTTTAAATTGCAACCACACCTGGTATTTGCAGCAGCAACATTAATCATTATGAATTCAACTGGTATTTAATTTTGATGTAATTTGAGTATATACTATTTTTGAATTAAAATACTTATTTTGTAGACAGTGAAAAATTATTTACTGATTGTAGCACAACTCCCTGTGTGTGTAGATATAGATACACTGTATACATTAATGGTGACATGTAATTTAAATCTGCACATTTTGCATTATTCAGTAGTTGGATGCCAGCTGCTTTTCTTTTGTACTTAGTGATTAATTTCATTGTCGGTAGATTTTATGTTTCTGAAGAGTCTTTCACAGAACCTACACAGGATTCAATGAAAAGAATATGAATACCCAGTTGTCAGTGGCGTTTTAGTCTGATCTACAGCACTAAAGTTCAATGGTCAAAGTTATAGGATAATGAGGGAAGAAGAAAAAAAAATGAATTGTGGCATTATTTTCAAAGAATACTTGATTGACTTTTATCACATAACTAGAAAGAATTAATGCCCCCCATCACCCCTTTTTAATTTCCACTGCAATCGTTTGTCTAGTTAATGAAAACAAACACAAGGTAGGGGAATGCTTTGTCTGCATTTGCATGTGTGTTTTTCCATACAACGAGAGAGACGTCTGCAACTCGGAGAGGCACAGAGCTGCTGTGTGCTTTGAAAGAGTTTAAATATTGGAGTTCTCAAGACTGCTTTCTATATTGTATTTTTACTTGCTTGATGAGGACAGCTTGAACAACAGCGTGCGGAAACAAAAAGCAAGAACATGGGAAAAAATCACAGCTTTCAACTACTACCAGCAATTACAAGTTTTAGAGTTCTGCATTTCTGTTTGTTTTTAAAAGCCGTTCAGTGAAATACAAAATGTTGGAGCTAGTCAGGGAAGTTGTAGGTAAAATTTATACTACATTTGTCAAAAGACGTAAATTCCCCTTTTTTGTAAGCATTAAGTCCCTCCCTTAATTAAGCCTTCTGGGGTTTAAATGTGTTGATCTCATTTTAAACTGAGCTCAGCACAATTAGGCACACAGAGAAGATAGCAGATAATCAGCACATACAAAAACATTTCAGACATAAATGCTTTATCCTGCCAGGCCCAAAATTACTATTTCAAGATTTTTTTTTTCCCCCCCCCCCCCTTTTTTTTTTTTTTTAATCAGAAGCAGGGGGAGTAGAGAGGGAAAGAGAGACAGAAAGAAAAAAAAATTGATTATTTTCAGCTCGTCATACATCTCATTTGTAGTGGGTCAGACCTTCCCCATTCACAATTACCACTAGTTAATCTTATCAGAGAAAAATTCAATTACATTTATCAAGGTTATTCCATACACTCAAGTTATTGCCTCGGAAAAATCGGGTTTCAGTGTTAAGAATGTTGGCATTGTGTATGTGTATGGTTTTTTTTGTTTTTTTTTTTCTTTTTTTCTAATATCTTTTAAAAATAAATAATTAAATCCTGCTTTTACACTGTCGTTACTAATATATAGTTATAATAAAGTAATATTTGACAGCTTTGTAAAAGGGATCATTAATACATAGATTATGGAAGTTTAGGAGGGAGGCTCATAACTGTTAATAGACTTCAATTCTCAGCCTACACTGACATTTTAAAAAATCTAGTTTCAAATTTGATAACAGATTACCAGCTAGGCTGGGAGCCAGCCACCTGATTAAGGCAATTTAAATGCTTGCAAAGTGGTGAGATTAAAATCAAATAAGTGCCGATTTTTTCCCTGCTTCACTTATCTTTCCCTGGATTCGTTCCTTAACTACCAGGTGGCAGAGGACTCTGGGTAATTTTCCTCTGCGCCAATTACCCCAGGATGGTTTTTAGGGTGAAGCAGAATAATTACTGCACTATCAATCCAAAATGGGCTGCTTAATGTGTTTAAGAGAGATTTTGAGCCCTAGCAGGGAGGCTGCCTGAAGCGTGCAATGCTTGTGGTGCCAAAGCCCACTCGGCCTGCTCACGTAGTTAACTGTTCGCGGAAAAGGCAGCACACACCCAAGGTGAAAGAAAACAAGGAAAACTCCTGGGAAGCGGTGGGAAAGTTAATGAGCTGCTTCCAACGCGTGGCAGGCTGCTGTTGCAGGTGGCTGACAAAGCCGGGCAGGTTAAGAAAATAATATTTATCATCCAGCTGCCAGGACTGTCTTTATCAAAAGTCTTTCTAAAATCCATGCGGCGCAAAGAAAAATGGGTTTTAAAGCAACAACAAACAACAACAAAACTGAAGGGTGGTGGTGGGGAATCAAAGGAGGAAAAAAAAGTCTGAAGCAGTATATCCTTGATGGGTCATTTGCAAAGCTTTGTACGGGAGCTGATCTGATAAGAGGACGCACTGATTTTTAATCGTTTTCCCCTAAGTAGGAGGAAGGATAGGATTGCAATTACAGCGGAGAGGGGGAGAGCCAGAGCAGGGCTTTGCCAGGGGCTGCGGGCTGCTGGGGAGCAGTGCTGGACTGGGGAGCTCTGCGAGGAGGGGAGCCTTGTTGGGGCTGGCTGCTGCTCACTGATACATCCAACGCTTGATTCTAATTGGCAGCACGCTGTACAGTGAGGTGGTCTCCAGATGCTCCCCTGTTTACGCTCTTTGACGGGAGCCAGTTACCCTCCCCCTCATCCTGGGACTGCTGGCGAAAAATCTGGCAACAGTTCCCCCCGCTTTACAGCCATCCCCCTGTGGAACATGGGGAAAAAGTAACACTTGTCTAAGTCACAATACATGGAATAATTCGTTAATTATTGGTTCATTAAAGTATTTGAAGATCATTGGATGAAAGGCAATATAGAAAAGCTCAAGTGTGAGGTGAAGAAACATTATGTTCTGCTATCAAACTGGTGTGTGGTGGGGGAGGGAATGAAGGGGGAGCGGGGCTTAAGCTCAGCTGAGAATCTGAGATGACACTACTAAATAATATACTGTAGCAGCCGCAAATTAAGTATTATCTTCCATCTGGTGACTATGCGCTGGATTTCTTTAATTATTATTATCTGAATATAAATTGTGAGTTTTAGCCAAGAATTCTGGAAGGTTGTCCTTAGAAACAGAGAGATAATTAAAAAAAAATCATTATATTTGTGAAGGGGTTGCTGCTGGTGCTTGCCTTTCAGTGATTTGCTTACACAGTTTTCCATATGATCTCTAACTACTTGCTGTATGGAGCTTTTTTATTATTTAATGAAAAATTGATCTGTGATTTTGCTTAGCAGATGGTTTGGATAATGCAAGTTAAAGCACTCAATTTTAAAGAGACAGTCTGTATTCCAAAAGTGTTTCAAGGTGCTGAGTGACCTCAAGTGGACTTCAAATATATCTGACGATCACCGGGCATTTAATGGAGATGCTGTTCTCTCTCAGGTGCCCAGGGTGTGAGTGTGCGTGGAGCTGTGCTGCTTATGAATTCTTATTGCAGTCAGATTTCCCACGCAAAACTGATTCACCTGCGCACCCATCCTTTGCCACCTGCCTTCAGCAGAGCAGTGTGGGGAAGGAGAGGAGTAGGGGGAAGGAAGGGAATGCAGCCCCATGATTTAGATGCCAGTTCCTGTGCTGATCCTGCTTTTAAGGACATGAATCTCACCTGCCACAGAAAACCAGTTCATGTCCATCTCACCAGATGTGACAGTTTATGCAGAAGTGTGTCTTGTAAGACACACCAATCCATTTAAAGATTATCACATGAAACCATATTTACTTCAGAGGCCTGTAATAATTACACCTTCACTTGAAAAATCCCCAGGACTTTGGCTGCTGTGCCACAGATTTATACTCAAACATTTTCATTTGATGCGCAAAGTGTGAAGTACTCTTTAGTGGCAAGACAATTATCTGATTCTACTAATAAATGAATGCACTAGTAGTCATTTTTAATTGAACAATTATAGGATATTGCACTGTCAGTTGATTATAGAAGTCATTTCATAAATGTCAAAAATCTCTTTAAACGAATTATGGAGCTCCAAAATAACTCCGGCAATCAGCCAGCAATAACACAATAATCTGTTTACCCTGTTGTCAGGCAAACTGCCGCCATTTCTTTTCCTTTTGAGGGGGGTCTGAATCTTAAGGGTTATACTTCTGCTCAGGCTGTGGTAACCACCTTGCCTTTGATTAATAGAGATTGTGAGTGTCGTCAAGTGCTCTGACATGTATTAAATAGCAAAGAGAAATGAAAGTTGTTTCGGAAAGATGTCAACAGCAAACAGGAGGACAGATCTCTTCTTTGAGAAAAGAAGGTAGAAGTCTGAAGGTGCTTTTAACTTGTTCCTGTCTGCAAATATTTCACTGTTTGCTTCAGTTCTTCTTTTGGTCTTGAATGTAAATACAATTTTCTTTCTACTAACAGTCCAAAAAGCAATTCAAGTAGGTCTGTAAAGATGGGTTCCAAACATATCAAAAGAACTACTCTAGACAAGGAAAGCTGAATGGAGAACATCACAGTAAAGGATATAGGATCATTATTGTCGAGGAGATTTGATCCATCTTTTGCATGCTGAGAGACAGAGAGGACTATTGTAGAACTTTCGCTTTTTGATCAAAATAACGTGGTTGTGACTCATAGTTTTTCTAATAATAAAGGGCTTTGAAATAAAATGCAGGTGAAATGTGAACAAAGGCAGAATTAAAATAAATATATTTGGAAAAGTGTTCCCTTCCTGAAGGTTTTAGATGTGTGGGTGGGGTACAGAGTTGCTTTGTTTTCTTATTTTAAGAGCTCAGCTTAAGATGCCTTTGATCTGAATACACTTAATGGGATTCTACTACTTGATTATTTTTTTTCTGGAAATCAGGCAGAGCATTCTAAATTTCAAATTCTCAAAATGCATGATATTCTTGAAATAGTGGATTGCTGTTTGGAGACTGACAGTGGTACAACAGATGTAATAGATGGTTCAAAAAAAAAAAAAAAAAAAGAATAGATGTAACAGATGATCCAAAAGATCCTTTAATCTTTTCTAATTGTTAAAAAAATAGGAAACATAGCTTTGGATCCACTTCTTGGCATATCTGTGTTTTCAGATGCAGAAACCCGAAATCCTCTGAAATTAAACTCAGAGTGAGGATAACAGGAATAAGACATTTTATTGTCATAGATAGTGCTAGAAAAAATCAGTCTGGAGTCTGCATGACCTCATGATGCATTAAGGGAGGCATCACCAAAGGAGCAGAAGAACAAGAGCCCTCCGTATTGTCTATGCCTCATGGAGTAATTCTCTGCCAGCACTGCATGAGCTAGCACACAGGGTAGTTTTGGGAATGGAGCCAGAAGCATTATGCAGATTCAGACTCATAATCACCCTATGCAAGCTATGTACGCCTGTGGCTGTAGCCACGCTTCCAACTTTGGAGTAAGCAGCAGTGATACAGGAATATATTTTCATATTGACTTCTTATTCTCATTACCTGCGTGAAGACTGTTTGGTGTGAACAGATATGGATAAGTTAATATAAGATCTATGGAAATATCCGTGTGCAGGTCTTGAATGTTGTAGTCTTAACTGGTAAAAATGAATACTGTTGTTCAAGTGCTTAGTTTTACATTGGCAGCGATGCAATGATCTGTTACCCTGGGACTTCCAAATTGGCCACATATGGCCAGTAGGCTGACTACTCCACAGTTCTGTAAGGTAAGGTGTGCACAGGAGACATTACAACCCTTTTTGTTGCATATTTCCTGAGATTAATGTATCTATATTATGAAGAATCATTCTGGTAGCACCAGAGGATAGAATGGTCTGAAGCAATCAGAGCTTCAGAAGCAAGTAGCAGAGACTCAGTACCACTATTGATTCCACTTTTGGTTGCAAAGCTTTTGATTTACAGTTCAGGTAATATCACAGATGTCACAGTAATATCACCTGAGGTAAGCTGAATTTATGGAATTCTACTTGGTGAAAAGTGTAGCCCTAAAACTTGAGGATCTACTTCTTACTGAACTACACCTGTGTAACCACGTATATTTTTGCCAGATTGGTGTCAAATATGGATACTTTGGTAGTTTACTTGCACGCACTTTGTTGTGGATTTAACTGACTACACAAAGTACAAGGCAGTCAAGAAACAACCTCTGACACTTTTAATTAGCATTGAATTTAAGTCATGATATTTTTTTTTTATTTAAAGGCAGCTTTATTTGTTAGAACTGCTAGGCATGCTATTCAAGTCTCTTTCAGGAAACCATCCCTGGTACCTGTCTTGGCTGGTAGGATTAAGCCCTTATGGCTAGTAGGTGGCTGAGACCTTACCATATGCTGCTGGTAGACAGCAGCAAAGCTTTTCCCTGTGATAAGCATACTAAAAGCAATCTGTTGGTTTCTTTTTTTCTTTTTTTTCTTTTTTTTATATATACAATACATCAGCACGTGGTTAATTGGCATTCATATTACTAAACTAACTTGTAAATAATACAGTTCTCTGAGGAATCACATCAGATGCACTGTGGGTAAGTTTAGATTTCAAAGGTGCTGCAGTGCCTAATTCTGTGTTGACGGAATTGAACAGCATTAACCTTTTCACTTACACTAACAAAGACAAGTTAAGACAAGATGTGCCATGACTACTGCACATCTATGTTTTGTTTTTGCCCAGGGCCCTTTACAATTACACAGCACTTCAGAGCTAATATTGGCTGGATGCTTACCTTCCCTCCTGTCCCCTCCCCCTTCAATATTTCTACAAAATGACAGCCCCTTTGTTTGACATACAATAAGCAGTTACATAATAAATACATTTTCTTTTAAAAGATAGCTAAAAAAGATATTCTAGCCACTTATAAAGATGTCTAGAGATGAGAAAAATACACAGACTTTGCAGTACAGTTCAGCAGGCATTCTTCTGTCATTCTAAGTTCGGCAATGCATGTAGTATTATACTGATAGTGTTGGAATACCATGCTGTGCATGTAACCCAGAAAATAGAGGGGGAAAATATAATTCTCAAAAAATAATAGGTAAATAAATCTTTTTCGTCCTTTCAGATTTTTTTTCTTTCTGTTTTAACATGCAGGTTCTTTACAAATGTGAAACTGACTAGTTTGAATATTGTTAAGTATTACTCAGTGTTGTCCTGAACTGCAGTGCTGCAGGACTCTGTGACTCTACAAAAACTGTTAAAAGTCTGGTGGCTAGTTAAAGGTAGCCCAATCTGAGAAATCACAGGTTTTGAAATAAGACATAAAACTGAAAAGAGTATGTATATACAAGACACAGTGATTGAAGAATGATACTTTCATGCCATTCTTTAACATCAAATACATGTTTTGTTTGCTACATAATTCACTTTAAAGTGAAAACTTCCTAAGTGCTGACTGAAGAATGCTTGTTCCCTGTCAATGGTAGGGAAGCAAAATGTGGAAAAGAGAGTAGAGGCATAGGGAAAATTAAGTGACTTCCTTGAATTCACATAGCAATTGCAGAGTTGTCAAGCTAGGAATAGAGAACGTATTCCCTGACTTCTTTCTGTGGTTTACAGGGAGGATATTCACATAGCTTACTCAGATTTTACTGGTTTGTCACATGTGAGATAGGTAACTGGTTTTACTTTACTTCCCTTGGACTTTCTCTTACAAATTCACTATAAGTAGAGCAGCATTTACAATAAGTTTCCTTTTTACTTAACTTTAGATATCTACTTTCTAAATATCTATCTTGAAATTACATGAACACTTTCCTGTTTTGGACCAGGACAAGGAGCATTTCCTCAGCTCAGAGTACCAGAGACATATCCCATCTCATATTTCAACATCTCTGGGAGACTACGCTTAGAAGAGTCAACATGACCTTGAAATGTTGTGAATTAGTACAATAACATAAGATTATTCTTTAGATAATTATCAGAGCACACTACAGAATGACAACAGTGCATATACTAGGGTCAACTATCTGCCTTTCATAAATGCTAGTGAAACTGAAAAGGTTTGGAAAGACCCAACATACTGTTTACACAAAATATACCTTGATTCTGGTGTAATTAGTGGAGTTTATCCATTTCGCTTTCCTCCTTGACACACTATACCTGCTTTGCACAACTTAAATTGAGATGAAGTTTCAGTTGGTTTGGTTTGCTGACTTGTATGTGTGTCTGTGTGTACAAATCTTCACATTGATTACCAATATATATGAATAAATGTAGTCATGTATTTTACATTATGAGGATTATGGTGTATCCTAATTTGGTATCTTTCTGTTCATTTTTGTTTGTTTGTTTGTTTGTTTGTTTGTTTTGTGTGTGTGGCTGCACAAATTCCAAATATTGGATCTATGCTAGCTGAGTGATTACTAAGATGTACTAAGATTTGAAGTTGGTCTGTATGTTATATTTAGCTCTTCGTTTCGTTGCCCTTTTTTACAATAATTCATCAAGTCAGAGGACCAATCTCAGGTTTACACTAGTATTAAAAAACTGAATCTGGCCTTTTTTGTCTACCCAAGTCACTTTTGATATGTGGAGTTTGCGACTGAAGTGATGTGGCAAACTTGTTTTGTTCACTCTTGTCCTGGTTTTGGCTTGGATAGAGTTAATTTTCTTCGTAATGGCTGATATGGTGGTGCATTTTGGGTTTAAGAGAAGAACAGTATTGATAGAACACTAATGTTTTAGATGTTACAGAGCAGTGTTTACTGTTGTCTCCGTTCGGAGACAACAACTGAGACAACAGTTTACCCTAAGTCAAAGCTTTTTTACCTTCTTGTACTGCCCAGCTAAGAGGCTGAGTGTGCACAAGGATCTGGGAGAGGACAGAGGCAGAACAGCTGACCCAAACTAACCAAACGAGTATCCCATACCATATGGCATAATGCTGAACAATAAAACCGGGGGAGCTAGCTGGTGCCATGAAGGTGCTGCTGCTAGGGAGTGGCTGAGTGTTGCCCAGCTGGTGGTGAACAACTGTTTCGTGCATCACTTGTTCTGTATCTATCTTCCATTATTATTAGTAGTATTATCCATTAATTGTCCCTTTGTTTTCTGTCCTATTATAATGTCTTTTCTCAACCTATATGTTTAACCTTTCTCTGATTCTCTCCCTCATCCAGCTAGGGCAGAGTGAGTGGATGACTGTGGTGCTTGGCTGCCTGTAGGGTTAAAATATGACAAATTCAAATTCTGGATTACCTTTAGAGGCCAACACAGCTGAAGTTCTGGATGGCATCAGATATGGTCTGGGACCAAGACTTGAGAGCAGGAAGAAGATGCTCATATGAATAAGAACGGAAATCCTTAAGAGAAATAATATTCCATGATCTTGAGTTTCCATGGGCTATCTCTGAACTATCCCACTCATGCTACTGTTGATAAGTAGGGTGTTGCAATGAGTTGAGGCTTCCTTTGGGGGTTTCCACTGTGATTTCTATCAACGTGGTATAACCAGTTGGAAGTAATTTGCAGTCCAGAAACCTGCTGTTATATACTTTCTCTGGCTATGGGCTAGAATAAAGGATTTAAGCAGTTCTGAAATTGTGCTCTTTTTCTTTTTCTTTTTCTTTTTCTTTTTCTTTTTCTTTTTCTTTTTCTTTTTCTTTTTCTTTTTCTTTTTCTTTTTCTTTTTCTTTTTCTTTTTCTTTTTCTTTTTCTTTTTCTTTTTCTTTTTCTTTTTCTTTTTCTTTTTCTTTTTCTTTCCCTTTCCCTTTCCCTTTCCCTTTCCCTTTCCCTTTCCCTTTCCCTTTCTCTTTCCCTTTCTTTTCCTCTTCCTCTTTTCTTTCTCAAGGATCAGACTTTAGGACTGACATTGCTTAGGCAGCAAGGAAGAAATTTTTTAGGCTACCTAAAGGCATTTTAAGTAGTAGGCATTTAACTGTCATTTATCTTCCTAGCCCTTTGAATTTTAAAAAGGGTTTTTCTCTAATAATTTGTCATTTCTTATGCTTTCTAATGATAATCACTGTACAGTAGAGCATAAGACATAGTAGTATACAGTTTTGAGTCCACTGACTCTTTTATTTCTGAATTATTTTGATCATATGCAGCTTTTGTGATTTCAGCAAGGTGGCAATAGAACAATATATTTAAAATAAAGACCTTAGTTCACATACAGATGTAGATGGTATTCAGGTGACAGATTACTTTTTTAAGGGGGCAGTGAAAAAAATCAAGTGTCATTCAGAAACTGCTGAAAGAATAGTCAAGAGGAGGAGGAAGAACTTGGAGAAGACACTGGAAGAGCAAGGATTTAGTTCTTTCAGGGAAATGGACAAGCTGAACAAGTTAGAGAAGCAGGAAGAGCCAGTGAGAGAAACAGGTTAAAGGTAAACCATTAAAGTCAGATTACCTTATCAAGAGACACAATTATTAAAAAAAAAAAAAAGGACTCTAGACTGTTTCAGCTCCTGTACTGAATAAAAATAGGAAAGTGGAAGATAAGGGAAGATAGCCCAAGCACAGATACAAGTTGGGCAGAGAATGTCTTGAGAGCAGCCCTGAGGAGAAGGATTTGGGAGTGTTGGTTGATGAGAGATTTAACATGAGCTGGTAATAGGCACTTGCAGCCTGCAGAAGGGCAACTGTATCCTGGATTGCATCAAGAGAAGTGTGACCAGCAGGTCGAGGGAGATGATTCTGCCCTTCTACCCTGCTCTCATGAGACCCTACCTGGAGTACTGCATCCAGTTCTGGGATCCCGAACACAAGAAGCATGTCAAGCTGTAGGAGCATGTCCAGAGATGGGACACAAAGTTGTGAATACTCCCTCCTAGGTAGCATTCAAGGCCAGGATGGATCAGCAACCTGATCTAGAGGGAGGTGTCCCTGCCTAGAGCAGAAGGGTTGGAAGTAGACGATCTTAAAGATCCTCTCAAACCCCAACCATTCTGTGGTTCTATGATAGATGAACAGGAGTTAGGGAACACAGTCATTTTAGCCTGTCTGCACTGTTTTTACATTCCTAAAAATAATAGCTAATTGTCAACATAATATGTTAGATATACAACTGTGTTAACCTGGTAGAGCTGTCTTTCTGTCTTCAACAATAAATATTCACCTCACATATTTTTTTCCTGAATGCATGATAACGGCGATTAAACTCCTAGATTAAATTCTCCTGGTCTTGATTTTAAAATTCTTTAGAACAAGTATGGATGGCATTTAAGTTTCATATCACTGTGTCTTCTGTAATGAAGATCAGTCTTATAGACTGAGATACCCAGTATTCAGGCTAAATTAAGTTCCTGAGAGAGATCCCTATAAAGTAACCATCATAATGAAGAAAGTCACAATTAAACAAAGTAAACTATATTGATTATTGATATGTTCTGAATTTCTTTTAAACTTTTTTCTCTTTTATATCCTTTATGCTGATGCAGAATATTGGACATTATCAATTGAAAGGAATAATAAATAAATGTGGAAGGAAAATGAAAGAATTACCACATTCCTTGTTACTGACATTGTTTTGACTGTATATTTAATCATTATTGAAGGAATATCCTTAATTTTAGATCTCCTCTTGAAGTCATATAGACCATCCTCTTCCCCACTAGCTACTATGAGGATCATATGTCCTGACTAGAGCAACTGCTCATATGAACAAGTAATAAAGAGGAGTATTTATTATGTGTTATATAATTTTATGCCAATTAATAGAATTTATTATCTGGAGGAAGAGAAAGCAAGAGCTGCATTACCAGGTAGCCCTTCATAATTCACAGTTAAAGAAACATTGACATCTCATGTTTCTGCTAATGAAGCAATGGTTCCTGAGACCACGCTGATGATCTGAGGTTTCTATTTATATCACTAAGTGACTGGGATTTTGGAAGATCTGTATTACCCACTTGATTAAAGTTTCAGAGACTTATTTTCAGAAGACATTTGGCCTTAGAGGAGCTTTTTTTCAGCGATGTCAAATATACCTGGTTAGTAACGACTGAATGGAAATCAAACACATTTGTGGCTCTGTTTTCAGTTGTAATGGCTGAGCGACTGGCATAAGTAGTTTTTGTCTGCGTATGTGGTGAGGTGAGGATAATAGTAAGGAACTGCATAAGCAGATGCACTGCTCACTGCCCTTATATCCATATTTTAAGTCATTTAAGCATTACTTGTTCACTATTTCCAAGGTCAAGGTGACATGTCACATAAAGGTGAATTAGTCATGACTTCCAGAAAACAAAATTATTACTTTGAAGAATGGTCCTCAATGACTCAGGTTGTCTTGAAACAAGCTGCATCTCCATTTCACATCTGTGAAATGGGAAAATGACACTTACTTCTAAGAGATGTTTCACTGAATAGCTTTCGTGAAGCACAAGCCTCCTGTGAAACGAGTGCAACAAGTATTACTCTATTTATTTTTATGAACTTTCTGTTTTACTGCAGTAGGAAAGCTTAAATTATCCGTAGAGTTCTTGAGCACACTGGGGAAGCCAAAGATCCTGATTTTGCCCACCATGCTTCTGGCAAAGAAAAGACCCTAGGGAGGCTCCTAAATGAAAAATATAAACAAAACCCTTAAGCTACTCAGATCCTTAGAAGATTAGATTTTGGAAAATATGTTCTTTATAAGATAAGTTAAATGCATTTTTTCATACTTTTTTCCCCAAGTTTGGTCACAAAGTTGCTCCAGGCATCCAAATGGGGGTATTCAATCCCTTGCTCTATTGATCCTGACAGGGACACGCACAAAGTTGCCTTATCTTCCTTGAGGCAGTCAGTAACAGCAGATTTAACTGGTCCAGCAAGGAGAAGGAGAGGTTCCAGAGGTTGTCAGTTCAGTCTCGGCTCCATACTTCACTTCTTCAATCTTATCTGCTTCTCTGTATATTTCATTCCCGTCAAGGTGTGCTATACTTAAGTCTCCAGGACTGTAGAGTCCTTTCAGAGATGGCAGTTGAGGAAGGCTTAGTAAACATCTCTTAAGTAGGAAAATCACCTTTGAGACCAAGTGGTTATCTGTGCACTGCTCACTTGGAGGAGGAACGGAAGAAAGAGTGGAATTGTTTTTTGTCATTTCTGCTTCCTAGGTACATGCAAAATAAAGATAAGGGGTCAGATACCATTTTAGGTTTTGACCTCACAGAGATATTTTGGGCATTTTTCTCTTCCAATTGCACATACCATCACTGTAGAATTTTGTTGTGACTTTTGCATTTTAATTTTTGAATAAGCTGTAAAATTAACTCTCTCACATTTGGATGTATGTTGAGTATTGTGAATACTTTCTTTTATTATTAAGTATGTTATATTCTAGTAAGAAATGTATTATGAGAGCTGCTCTGAAAATAATACCTCCTATTTTATTCTGCTGGCCCATAAAGTCAAAGGCAGATGTTGGTGGTATGATAGTAGAAGTTGAACCTTCCTAACAATATTTAATTACATTTTGTTGTTCTGTGACAGATGGCAGCAGAGGGGCAGTCTGACAAAACCGGTGCCTGACATGGAAGTGCATGTGAATCACAGAGTCGTAGAAAGCCCTGGGTTGAAAAGGACCTCAAAGATCAACTAGTTTCAACCCCCCTGCTGCAGGCAGGGTCGCCAACCACTAGACTAGGCTGCCCAGAGCCACATACAGCCTTGCCTTGAATGCCTCCAGGGATGGAACCACATCCTCTCTGGGCAGCCTGTTCCAGTGCATCACCACTCTCTGAATGAAAAAATTTCTCCTAATATCTAACCTAAATCTCCCCTGTCTTAATTTAAAATCATTCCCCCTTGTCCTATCACTATCAACCTATATAAACCATCGTGAAGCAAAGGTGTGTCACTGAATTCTTCTGTTCAGAAAAAAATGATACCTACTGGTATTTATCAAAGTTTACTGGACGTTTCTGGAGGCCAAACAGTGGATATGACAACAGTGAGTCAGTGAGTGGTGTCTTTCAGCAGTGGCAACACTGATATGAAAGAAAAGTCATGTTCCAGATGGCCATGCAAATTTTTACAAGAATGGCATTCAGGCTCTTGTTCATTGTTGGTGAAAATGCATAGCTAGTGATGGTGTATATGTTGAAAAATAGTATCTTGAAGCTGAGGATTTGCTCTATCAAATGGTGTTATTGTGCTGTTTTTATCTGTTTTAGTTTCCATGAATATAAATTGGAGGCATTACTTTCAAAACACCCTGTGTACTTTGATAAAATGCTAGTGTGGATCACTGTTTTTCTGTTAGCTTTGACTGGTACTCCATGAGTTGATGTATTGTTCTTCAGTTTTGTAGTCTGGCACTTTTACTCAGTGTACAAAGGTATATTCTGTAAAAGAAACCGGGATTTCTGCGTATTCTGAAAAGATTTCATAGCTCATTAAAAATCAGTGCGAAGGGTTCAGGAACGTATCCACTGTCTGTACTGAGCACTGAAATTCAGCATAGACATGGTCTAGCTAATGCATACCTCTGTTTGTATCATTTTTCAAAGTAGATATTCACTGAACTAGGACATAAACGCACAATCAATATTGTAGAAGAAATTAAAGGAGTTGGAAACTAAACTAAGGGTGAAATCACATGGTAGTTAAGTCTGCTTCAAAGTCTCTTACCACCAGTCCTTACTACTCCTCATTTCCTCTGCTTCTCCAATGCCTTCCCTCTCCTCAGCAGGTGGCTTGTCACCTTCCTTGTGCTGTGTGTCAAACCAATGTCTCTTATTTCAGGTGAATGATACAGACTAGCACACAGAGAGTGAATAGTGCAGTAGATTTCTGGGGGAACATTATGAACATGTAGCTAGGAGAGGCATAGGGATGGTAGGAATGACATAGTTGGGTGTAAATGGCAGGAGATCCCCTATGAAGTCTTCATAACAGAGGCTATTGGAATGTCCAAGAGTTGGCTGTGTGTGTGTAGAATAAGATAGGCTCCATTTTTGTCACAAATGCTCTTGTTTTGTGTATCCCTTCTTCTCAGTTTGTTATAAAATGATATAACTGGGAAATCTATACTCCTCTCTCTGCTCTAACAAACAATGCCTCCTGTGGCTAGCGCTTTCCCACTGGTCAACATATTATTTTCAGTCTTACAAGTACTTATGTTTCACTTGACAAGCAATTGAGTAGCTACTCAGACACTGGAATAATCAGAATTTGAGGCAACTAAGTGCAGTATGGATTAATTAAAAGCAGTTATGTCTTTAACTACTGCTATTCAAAGGACAGTGACAATTAACTTCACAGATATGTATTTTATTGTATTTTTTAAAAAGTAATCTCAAGTTCTACTGCTTGTTCTCTGGCCTCTGCTTCTCTTCTTCAATGTCTGCCCAGTCCACATCTGCAGAAAAGTCTTGTTACTTACAGTAGCTTGTGGTTTGGATTGCAAAATGCTAAACGTGGGAATAGTAGAATGGGTGCTGGCTATATACTCTCTGACTCGTACTCAACCAATTGTTAATACAGTTCAGCTGAAGACAAGTGTTAGTCAGACATCACTTATACTGCAACTGTAAATGGTGTTCACATGGAACTTTTCATTGTTTTGTAGCATCCACGATGATTTTTCTACCCTTGATATGTTTCCATGCTTGAACAGAAACAAACCATGCTGCACGTTCGGTCATGCACACCAAATTCATCTGTCACTAACTGTCTGGATCACAGTGAGTCAGTGCTGTGGTCACAGCTCTCAGAACTACTTCACATTGCTTTGATTGTCCTAAGAACATTCTTATGGCCTACATTGTTGAAGTGCGGTGTCATGCTCCTTAAAAGTCATGCTCATAAATAGTCAGTGTGATCTACTGAAATATCTGTACTTACAGGGCAGATTTGAACCATGTTGTTCAGGGACATTAGCAGGATTAGACAGTTTATCAAGAGTTTATATTGGCTTCATTATTTTATATAGTGTTTATGTTGTCTTCATGTCAGAAGGCAGACAATACCTATTTAGTATCAAACTACAATGGTGAGGACAGGTGACAAATTCTTCTATAAAGCTTATTAATACAGTATTAAACTTTTCAAACATTTTCATCACCCTTGATGTGTCAGTGTGAGCTTGTACAAAATCAGAATTTTGTGTGGTGTGACCTCAAGAGTTTTTGACCTGGTAGAGAGAAAACACAAATCTGGATGCACCATCTTGTCACACTGTGGCCCTAAAAAAAACAAAACAAAACAAAACAAAACAAATTCCATGTACTTTCAGTCTTCTCTGAAGTCTTGAAAAGCAATCTACTCCGTACTTCTCAGAATGATTCCCTTTATCTCCATCTGGGAATAATGTTTACCTGCTCTACAAGGATCTCTAAAAGTAAACCAATTATTTATTTAGTTGGCATTTGTACAGCACATTTAAGATAAAAAAAAAAACTACACAACAGAACACAAAAACAAACAACACTTGTGCTATGATTGAAAAAAAAAAAGGTTTTTTACTGTATTTTAGAGGTAACTATATATTTTTCTGATATTCTGAGATGTATTATAATCCAGTTGATGCTAGGTGCAGTAGAACATTACTCTAGTGGAAGAGTACTGTAACGGTGTAGGGAAAGAAACTGATCTATCTGCTATGTTACCAGCACTGTACTCTTTCGATGTTTTTGCAAACTGCTTTCATCAGACAAGTAAGGATTTGTCAAGGTGTTTACCTGTTGGGAATCTCAACATGATTTCTTGTGGGTGCAATCTGGGGCTGAGTTATGTATTATCCTCTTCTAACTATTCGTACATCAAAGTCTCCACCATTGTAATTCTTTTGGGCCTGCTTTTTATTCAGCAGTTGTTATACAAAACAAATGTGTGTTGTGCTCAGAGTATGCTCTAAATCATATACATTTATCCACGCAATGAAAAGCACACATTCCATGCTCATAAACAGAAATGTCTTTTTGGGGAAACTTGTGGTAGTTTTTGTCTCATGTTGTAGAATTCAGTATAACGAGATATATATTGTTGGTGCAATGCAAAATTAAACAACAGAAATTTTGGATGAATATCAGGAAATATTTCTTAATACTGAGTTCAGGCACTGGAACGGTCTCCTAAGGAACATGATGGAAAGCCCATTGCCAGTGTCAATTAAAACTAGTCTAGTTTTGGAATTGGAAAAGATACTGTGGGGAACAATCCTGTGAAAGTCTAGATGACCTAATAACTCTCTTCCATCTGTAATACTTATACTTGACCGTCAGAGTTATGTAGTGCAATATGATTCATCCTGACTGAGAAATACTGAAATATTTTTCTTTCACATAGGATTTTTTCACACTATCCAGACTTGTCATACCCATTGAAAACTAGTAGAGGAAAAGGAGGTGGAATGAATTGTACACATTCAGCATTATTAAAAAACTGTTCATGCAAAATGCTACCACATTTCTTTTTTCTTTTTTTTCCTGATACCTCAGGGTGCTTACGGTAAGTTGCTCGAAGAATTGTTCCCTTAAATAACAGACTGAAGCAGGCCAGACCTTGCAGATACCGTAGGCAGGACAAAGTAACACTGCGGAGCCAGAGATCCTCTCTGCAAACAGCTGTTCCTGGACTTGTCTTCCTGTGGACTGCTGTTCGTTCCTGTCTCATTGGTCTATATAAGAACGTGCAAAACATGGAGTGTGCACTGCTGTGTGGTTTTAGGAGTAGTAAAATGTTTCTAGCATGTTTTAGATTTCTCTCTTGTAAGAGCCCCAGCAAAGCTGTAACATGACATTATTTTGAAATATAAAGAAGCATTGAGGATAGTCAGCGATGCATTGCAGAAAGGCCCATTTGTTTCCATTTAACAGGGAAAAGGTTAGAGTAGTACATCATCTTGCTACTTCCATTCTGTGCGTTTAAGAGATTGTCTGACCAACAACTAATTGAGAAGTGAGTTTGTATACAGAGAAACGAGTTTAGTGTTGTCAGTAAAGGAATTGGGAATTTTTCCACTTTTAACAAGATGCTGCATTGCTAAAATAAACCACTAAGACCTCTATCAAAATGAGTCATTTTCCATTACTGCTTAATAATTTCTTGACTGTGAAATTTGTACACTTGAGTTTTACTTGCCTTTCCTTCCGTCTTTTTTTTTTTTTTTT
>VXAB01009841.1:0-15523 GCA_013399175.1 Odontophorus gujanensis | reverse complement strand
AATTTCCCCAAACCACTTAAAAAATTTAAAACCTATGTAAAGGATTTAAAAAAGAAAAAAAAAAAAAAAAAAAAAAAAAGGAGGAGGTAGAATAGATCTGGTCGAAGTAATTATAATGAATAATTAATTTGACAAATCTATTTCTTTTTTTCTTATTTGCAAATTGTCCAAGTTCAAACTTGGTTTCTTTTGTTCTTCAGTTGAAATTATTTCATTAATAGTTCAGGTAAAAAATTTCATTCTACAAACTTCTTGCAAACTGTTTCACGATACTTACATCAGACATTATATATTTATAATTGATCATTTTACCTGCAAGATGATGACCTGTAAATGAAGTGGTTTTATTTCTTCATATTTTTGGTGTATTTTAAAAAGTCACTTTTGGATTAACACTCATAAAAAATAGAAATAGTATCTAGTTCAGAGCAGAAGAACCTTGAAAATCTCATGAAAGTATCCTTAGTAGAACAATAGAAAGTAGTTCTTGTTGACTGCTTTATTGAAACCATACTAAGAAGATCCTGCAGGATACTCCAAGGATTAGGAGGACAACTGACAATTTCTTGACCGAAAATGAAGGATTTGAATTCAAGCCTCTGTGAGATTTAAGTTAGCAGGATGTAAGCTGATTATAGTAATATTTTGACAGGTTTCATTTAACAGCCTGTTGATGATTTCCCTACCAGAGGGATGAGAAACTCCCTGTTCCTGTTGACCATCTCCGTAAGAGCCATACCAATCAGTGAAAAAACAGTATAATGTAGTCAGAAGTGCATTAAATTAAGCATGGAATACTGTTGAAGGGACGTTATGGCAAATACATAGGTGTGTGCAAAACAGATATGTGACAAAATCAAGAAATTAAGCATGTACCAAAATCATATTTTGAAAGAATCTCTAAATTCATGTTCTCATGTTCAAACATTTTTGTAATAATTGGTCATGGGCTGTATTTGTGTATTAGAAGAAACGTCACATAGTTGGAAACTGTAAAACTTGGTAAAATGTCATAATGCTGGCATTTTGCAGAACAGCAGTTAATCTTTTTACAAGGAAGAACTGGAGATCAACAGTTGCACCAAATACAGTGTTGCATGTTGGAGAATCAAAAATAATCAAGTGAAAGGAACACAGTGCTTGTGAGTTAAAACATAACTGGATGAGAATCTGTGTATACTACAAAGAAAATAAGACCTTGTAAACAATGAGACGAGCAACTCCTTCAGCATCCTTGCTTCAGGGGAGTAGAGTTAGGGTAAGCCTTGTACTGTCATAGGGGAGTTTAAACTGGGGAATATTTGCTGACTTTTTTTTTTTTTTGCCAGCAACAAGATTCCCACAGCTTCTAAAATATTAGCAGATACTATAGGAGTGTAGAAAATTGTGCATCATTCAAGACACTGAAAACTGTACATCATTTTGATGTCCAAACAGATACCTATTCTCACCTGTCAATATGAAACACAAATTGTTGAGGACAAATGATCAGTCTGTTTATATTTTCTTTATGAATTTGGTGTGTACGTAACACCAAGTCATCATGTTTATATTAGATGTTTAAGAAGGCTAGTTTATCAAAGCTTGAATCATTTAACATAACTGAGCAGGAATGTAAATTTTAATTAGGAAGTATTAATGAAAACTGGGAATTATTCAAGGACATAAACTAATTTCACTTACATGCAAAAGTGTACAGTACTCAGAATGCCCATAGTAAAACATATAAAGCCATGTAAAACATGAAATAATTCTGTATAAAAAATTGAAATTGAGTACAGATAAGTTATATACTGAGACTTCTGAGTAATTGATAAATTAGCAACTCAGTTAAAAGTCAGTGGCCAATATGGTTAAAAACAACAAGAAGGCACACTTCAAAACAGTTTAGCATCAAAAAGAATTTTAGGTCAGATATAGTTCCACTGAAGATGCAGATGGTGAAAATCATAAATAGTGATGCAGAAAAGGCAGAAATGTTTAATAAATATTTCTGTTCCGCACTTGGAATGAAAAAGGAGAATGTATCCATCCCATATGATGTTGTGGATGGAAATGAACGTTTACCATCTGTAACAAAGAAAGAGGTAAGGCAGCAATTGCTAAAATCGAGTATATTCATATAAACGAGCTTATATTATTTTAGTCCCAAGAGTCTTAAAGGACCAAGCTCAGCAACTGGATTTAGCCAGCTACTCATAATGTAGGAAACAAAGGTGCCCATCCCTTTCTGCTGTCTTGTAATCATCTAATTTCCCTGCTTAGAGAGACTATTGGAAATACCTGTCCCTACCATGCCACACAAAATAGATATTTCAGAAGAAACAAAATGTTTTCTTCTGTACTTACAGAAGTAGTAGAGTACTAACAGTGTAGAGTACTACTTAGGTGATACCACCAGCACAGTATTCTTGATGGTATTTATATCTGATTGCATTTTAGGATTTCTCCAAGTTGCTTTATTTACAAATATATATAATCTTTGAAAAGCAAGCAAAGGAAGGCCCCAAGCAACCTATAGCAACTGGATTGGACTAAAATGTCACACTACATGCATTAGAAAATGCTTTATTTAGAGACCTTAAAGTGGAGTTATGTAATGAAAACATGTCAGAGAGTGACGGTGTTGTGTGTGGTGCTGACTATAGATCAAGGTTTGATCCAATACTGCACAACGTTTTTTCCCAACCATTTAGATAAGGTTTTGGTGAATTACAGAAGTGGATAACACATAGAGATGAGAAAAATGAGCTATTTTCATAAACAGATTTGAGCTGACTGGTTGATTTTCAAGAACCGGTGAAATATATTTAAACACACCCAAAAGTCAAGCAGTACATTTAGGTGAGATGTTTAGGAAGATAGTCTCTGAAAACTGTGCTTCAGAAGAGGATGTTCAGGGGTTGTCAGAAATGTCCTTAGTGATTCAATGATTCATCTTTTGGTGGATAAAAGGAGGATTTTAAGCAGGAACAGGGAACTAGGCCGCATTCTATACACCACACTTGGAACACCCTGTCCACCTGTTGGATCTCTATTCAACAAAAAATATGGAAGTAATACCAGGACAAATCCAAAAGGAACATCACTGCATTGTTCTAAACATTGGTAAATGAGTATTAGAATGTGATGTATTTATATGAACAGATAGAGTAGACATCTGACAGATGGGACCTTCTTCCATTGCAGATGTATTCAACAAATTATATCTTGCAAAATATGCAGATTTCTATAATTAAATGTCATAAGAGTTTCTTGAAGGAAGAAATAAGTTCACCGTACTTTGTCATCTTTAAAATGAGATCAACAAGTCTTACTATCTGCACACACTGACAGTGAGACATTACTGAGGCCAGACTCTTCAGCAGTGCATGATGATAGGATGAGGGGAAATGGCCACAAACTGAAGCATAGGAAGTTCCACACATATGTGCGTAAGAAATTCTTCACAGTAAGGTTGACAGAGCACTGGCACAGGCTGCCCAGAGAGGTTGTGGAGTCTCCTTTTCTGGAGACACTCAAGATCCACATGAACGTCTACCTGTGCAACCTGGTCTAGGGAGCTGCTTTGGCAGGGGGGTTGGACTAGATGATCTCTGGAGGTCCCTTCCAACCCCTACAATTCTGTGATTCTTTGATTAACACAGTGAATTTTTCCTAGAGTGGAAGTTTATACATCTGAAGAGAAGAAAATCATTGTGAAAATATTTGCAAAAATCAATTGTGCATTTGGTAGGAGGGTTAGGACTCGATCTCTTGAGGCCCCTTCCAATCCCTATGATTCTATGATTCTATGATTTTAAAAATGGCTCCTATGCATTACCGCTCAGTTTACCTCACACACACTCTGTCTTTCTAATTCTCCATGAAGTTTTATTCTAAAATATTGTATAGAAATACCTTCTTTCATTCAGCAGTTTCTCAGTGGATTGAACTGCACTCAGAACTTGTTCACATTTCATGAAAGATCTCACAGTTGCAACAGCAATAGTAGAGTTTACAACTTACAGTTAGAAGTGATGTGACTTGCTCACATTTCAAGTGAATTTAAAATATTTATCCAAAATTATTTACTTTCTAGTCATCAGAAAATACCATTATTCTTCTGGGATTCAGAAATAAATGCCATACAATTTATGGCAGGATCACCCAGATTTTTATCTCAGAGCCACTGGGGAATGGATGGGAAAAACTGATGGTTTGGTATGCTTCTAAAATAGTTTTGCTGAATTTGGATCCAAGTCAGCTGTCAAAATTATGTTAGACTCTTAAACTCTGCTTTTAACTGCTTTAGAAATAAACTTTCTAAATGCTCAGTTTCTTTAGAAGAAAATTGTGGTGGAGTTCTGAAGAACATGTACTTTCTTGCTGAACAAAATAGAGACAAGTTAAAAAGTCCAGCATGCATTTGTACCAAATGAAGAGTGTGTTGGAGCCTTTGTATGACACTGGTTATGCAGCAGCAATTGATGTTCTAGAATAATATCTTGTCTGAGTCACAGGAGCATAATCATTGCCTAGGTGTGGAGATTTACAGTAACAATTTGGCTCTTCAAATGATTCACTGCATGGCCCTCAGCAAACCACTTAATTTTGCCTTTCAATTTCCTCAGCTATGAAATGGAGATAATTATATTTCTGAAGCTTTATAAACACTTTGAAATCTATAGCAGAAAAGTACATAAAAGTGCTAAGCAACAATATCAGATTTTTTTCTTCTCTACTTAGTACCCTTACAAGCCTAAGTTCACCCAGTTTTCATTTTGCAAGAGGTATAGCTAAGGCTGATAGAATACAAAATTACTCTAATGAAAACTTACAGTAAGAGTAACTGATTTATCATCTTCATTCTTTTGCTTGTTAGGGTCTTTTTTTCTTTTTCTTTTTCTATTTCTTTTTCTTTTTCTTTTCCTTTTTCTTTGTCTACTTATCATTTAAAAGCTTTTATGAATTCTAATTTTCATTAATATTAAGTATACCAGTATTGGTGCCAGACATATCTGAGACTTGTAGTGGTTGCTGCTACGCAAGGTGTGTTTGGAGGAAAAGTAAGCCAGCTAGAAATGAAACCAATGACACTGACAGTTGCTGTTAATTTGAAGGGAAACTTAAATACAAGTTTATTGTCTTTACATAAAACTTGCCCAAAATTTCAAAATTTTAAGTAAAATTTGAAGTTAACTTTAAAAAGTCATTCTCTATGCATATGTCAAAGTAAATAATAATAGAAACAACAGCATAGATCTTGAACTCGTGGTGCATTACTTATTCCAGATCCAATGTAATTCACTATATTGGGCACATAGAGGGAGTAGACCATCCATCAGCTTAAGGAATCTGTTTCTGGGATAAAACATAAAAAACAAGTAGTGATTTTGAATTTAAACATTAAAAACAACTGTTTGAGACTGAATATAAAAAAGCCAGGAAAACTACAGAACCAATGACAGTTTATTTTTTCTTTAGTCAGAATGTAGCCAAAAAAAAGATAATGCCTAAATTTATTCTAACTCACTTCCATTATTCAAAGCACATACTGTGAATATGATCATTATACATTAGGAGATGCTAACAGCCAAGGACTCTTCTTTACCTCCCACCCCTTTTTGGCAATTCCCTCTCTCCCAGACATGGTATGCTGTTCGATTAATAGTTTTGAAACTAGGTACATAACAGGACTTTTTCTGCACAGTAACCTTACTCTCATCCACCCTTCTATAGTGGTCATATGTGTCTCATCCAAAGGTCTGAAATCCAGTGCTGGGGGGAAAAGGAAAGATTATGAGTTAATAAAACTATAATGTTTTTATATTCACAGTTGTCCTGTCCCCTGTTGGGTACAAGTTAGTATTTGCTAGAATATCTATTTTATCTGAAGATCAACGGTTATCAGATAGGATATCTCTGGTTCTCAGAAACCTATTCTAGTAACATTGATTTGCTACAGCTTCTTGAACTGTATTCAGAATGTATTCAGGAAAAAAAAAATAATAATCTCTTCCTTCCCCAGAAAAGAAAGGTGAATTTAATATACTGTGTTTTAATGCTATTTTGATAGTTCCAGTAATGTTTCTCTGTCTGAGTGATTTTGCAACTCATTCAAGTTTATACATAGAGGGTTCAAAAGCAAAGCTGTACCTGCCAGATTTACTGATAAACCATTTTTTCCTTTATCTTTGTGGCAAAACTGTCACAGAATGACACAGACAGGTAAAAAGAAAAGAATTGCCAAGATAAAAGTCTGGACTATCCCTTTTAAAAACTGGGAGAAGTAAAAGGAAAGTGCTTGTAGACTACAGTTTGTTTTGGACTGGGGAATCAATTTGTTTTGTATTATCTTCTGGTAATATGTTGTTTCTTAAGTTGATTTATGAGTTCAGGGTGAACAGACAGGGACACAGGCTCTCTTCTAGGCTGAAGAGTTTCCAGTAACAACTGGAGAATATTGCTGTCTTATCATAGTGCTGTCATACTGATGACAAAATATATCCATTTTAGTCAAATTTTTATCTTGTTTAAATCTAGATTTCTCTGCTGATACATATTGTGCTGGAACTGAATCTCAGTAGAAATCCGAAGTATTCCTCAATCTATACCTTACTGAACTCCTTTCTTGTCCTTTCACAACCAGAATAAATACTTCAGTTACTCCAAAAGTAACATGTCCTATTTACTTTCGTGGAAACTTCAACAGATACAAAAAACACAGTAACACTTTTTGATAGAGCATTTTCGCAGCTGAAAAACACTGTTTTACAGTACAGTCACCACACTTAACTATGCCATTCCACCAGCCATGAACAAGAGTCTGCATTCTGTACTTGGAAAAATCTGAACCAGCGGGTGTGACCAACTGTCATGTGGCCACTGGAATCACCTACCAAATCAGTGTGCTCACATACACTCTTTTGTCTTCAGCAAGCATCAATGAACGACAGTGGGTACCATTTTTTCCTCATGGAATTATTCAGTGACATACATTTCTTCATACACACTTCCACATCAGATATCAATTTTGTTGAACAGACCCTCTGCTGCCATCTGTCACATGGCAACAAATATAATGAAATACTAGTTCATATTGGAGAGGTTCAAGCTCTTCTGCCATACCACCAACATTAATCTCTGGCATCGTTATGTCAACATAATAAAATAGGAGGTATTACTTTTGGAGCAGCCCTTATAGTACCAGTTCTGCACTTCTTAGGAAATAATGCTTCGTCTTGAATCTGAAATGCTGGAGAGCAAGATTCCATCTAACTAGTTCAGTACATTTTCTATGTGCCCTGGCAGTAAATAACTTCCATATCTTGGGCATTTAAGTGCACTGCAGGAGACAGGTGCATAGCAAAAATTATTCTTCTAATTATATAGATCTAGAAAAAACAGGGAAAAGAAAAATACTCTCTTTTTTACAACTAGATTTCTTGGCTTTCAGTAGCATTTTACTTACAAGTCTACAGAAAATGGAAAAATCCTAACTAATATTTCAGTCATCCCGCTTTAGTTTCCCCAGCAACCCAACATGCTGAACTAAATAGCAGTCCTGACAAGCTATAGTTAAAATCTATATGTTCACAAATATACTGTCAATTATATCATGGAAGATCTGACTCATTAGATGTGATGCTCATATTATTACTCAGTAAACAGTTTCTTATACAATTTAGGCCAGTGCATATCAAAATTCATGAGTTTTGATGGTTACAAAGATCTTTTAATGATACCTTCAGAGGATGAAATACATAGGTTCCAAGAAGGCATGCCGAAGTATGGATATTAGGCATAATAGTTAGAGGTAGGAGGAGCACATCAGATCAAGAAGCCAGACAAGTTCAGAAACCTTTAGTGATTGTGTAGCTATCTGTAATGAAAATTCAAGTACCTTCTCCTTAATGATCCATTTATGTCTTCAACATGGTCTTTTTATCATTGTAAATGGCATGGCTCCTGTTTTCTGAGTGTTTATTGCACATTATTTTTGTCAAACAAGTCTTTAATATAAAACAGATCAGACCACTTCCTCAAGATTTTCTCTGAATAAATTATTTTTTCTCAAAAAAAGAAAACAAAACCAGAGATAAATTATTTTATGTCCAATGCAGTAATACTGATATGATTCTTGCAGTAAAAAATAAGGAGAAATGTAAAGGATTTTTTCTATATCAGAAAGTTAAATGTACAGAGTCATTGCTTTTAATCTGTATTAAATTTTGTGTAGATCAGAGTGGATTTTAACCAGGGAAGAAAAGATGGTTAAAAGAGATGTGCTTCCTATGAAAACTGCTATTAAATATTTCCACTAGGTACATAGAGTAAGACTAACTCTGGCACAATGCAAAATATCTTCTAACATGGCAGCAATATCCTGTTCTCTTGATCATTGCCTCCTGATGAAGAGACTTGGCAGTTTGAATTTTTGCTTTGTCTATGGGATGGAATCACTGTTCAGTTGAAAATTTCTTCTGACATACTAAGGGCTGCCTTACTTTGTATTTAAAGAACCACAATCCAATTTAAAAGTCCTTGGTTTCAAAAAGTATTAATAGCAAAAATAACACCTCTTATTCATAATCAGTGTTGAAAAACAAAATGTTTAAACAACTCCACCCTGAAATTCATTCCTTATATATATATATTTAAATTTAGCTCTGTCAGTTATTTGGATTAATATTTACAGAAACATGCCTGTAAATAAGAAGTACATGGCATCTTACTACAAATCAACAAAAATTGCCCTACAGTTGGCAGTACTGATTTTACACGCTTTAACTTGTGCACAAAGGGAGCCCTGTGGGAAGGTAAGCTAGAATGTAGATTCAAAGCACACAGACTCTCTACAGTATCTTTCCATGCAGTCTTCCTGTGGATATCTTGTTCCATTTTGGAAGGGGTGCATCGCTGCCGAATGAGAGCTATTGCAGAATACCTAACAGCTTGTAAATTCACACTCTCAAGTGCAAAAACTTCCCTGAACCATTAATAAGTGATTTTTATTGATTTCAAAGTCCCATTAAGCTTAAAGTTATTCCTTATACATAGTAGGATCACTCAGAAAAACAAGAGTCAACCCTCAAGTTGAGGCTTTGAGTCCTAAAAGGCATTCCCTTAGGTATAGCCTTCTTCACAGCCTTGTGGATTCTGAATATCTCTATCCCCTTTTCTAATTCTTATGGCTTACTCAGTAGGCTACTGCCACAGCCACTGCTGATGGCTGTACAGTGGCTTGAAGTATCGAGGAGAGACCTGAGGAGCACAGCGAAGAGAGTAAGTTGATGACAACAAGATGGAAAATGGCAGCTCTAAGTTTTGCAACAGTGATGTAGAGTAGAGTGGATAAACATTGATGAACCAACAGAATTTCTGATTTCATCCTCAGATCAAGTATCTACATTGAAAATAAATGGGAATTTGAGGGGGAAAATGTAATAATTTACATACTTTTATTTAGGCCTTAATACTTCAAACTGGAATGATGAGCATCCCACATGTTAAGGGATACCCAATAACTCTATTACTGAACCTTAGATTATGAAATTCATGTCCAGAGTGATCTAGATGAATTTGAGGAGTCTTTGTTGTGAAAAATGACTTTAAGATTTATATTCAACCTGGACATGTGGTAAAAATTCAGCTTCTAAAGGATATACACTGAATGTAAATGCAACTTCCCTCTAACTCAAACTTAAAAATGTAACAATCAGAGCCCTCTGTCAGAGCCCTTTTGTCAGTTTTTGTTGACAGTACTGATGGCTTTGATGAAAATATGCTTGAATACAAGACTAGGATACTGAGGGAAAAAATTCTCAGATTTCTTTAAATTTCAGTTTTAACTACAACAACAACAACAAAAAAGCAATAGTATGTGGACAAACATTTCTTTTGTGAGGTATATTCATCCCTTTAATGAGAACATAACTTTATTTCCTTCAAACCTATTATACCTTTTCTTCAATTATTTGCAAAATTTCCAACATTAAATTTTTATGCATTAGGCTATAATCCTTACACATTAGTTTATTTTTCTTTCTCCAACTCAATAAATTGAATTAAAAAAAAATCTAGTGAGGACAAACAGATATAAAGTTACCTATACTTTTTCCCAGCAAGAAGACAAATGGAATTTTATCACATTACTCAGGGAATAGGCAATGCTTTTGTAAATGGAAAATCTAATATTACAGGTGAATTAACTGCTTTTTAAAGATTATTCTTAAATTATGCAGTCTATGTATCAATAGTGGCATATAAGGGAAGTGTTAGCTGCGGTACAGCACTGGATCCAGCTCAGTAAGGACCCATTTAAGTCACTTTTCACTATTTCTGTGTGCATGTTATTCAGAGTATTGAATCTGTCCCTTATCATTTCTAAAGAAGCTTATGAATCATTCCGACAATTAAGAGACTGAAGTCAGAAAACAGGGAAAAATGTAAGATGGTACTCACTGTTTTAGCACAAGTTCAAATGACCTAATTTATTGCTTTGATGCGATGTTTATCTTGTGACTCATGTTTCTTACAGATTAATACAAAAGATGTGATTAAAACAGAAAACAGCTGTGATGTTTGATTAAGGTAAATAAGACTTAACAAGTATCTTATAACCAGAGTAATTGTTTCTAAAGCAATAAGCATTTTCGTAACCCTCTCATTTTATTGTATCACCACAGTGCCAATGTAAATTAAACTCCAAACACTCACTTAACTTTAAGCACTCAGATTTGTTCTCCAGCTATTTGTTTTTGTCTCTTGTTGACTTTTTATTTCAAATTTTGTATTTAACTGTTCTTGTACTGCTGATATTTCGCTACTTATTCTGTAGACTTAATTTGAAGATTTTTTTTAATTGGGTAAAATAGAGCACAGTTTTACTGTTTGCAGTTTATTGGTGGTATTTTAAGCTCCACTGAGGCCACAGAGATCAAAAAATCAAGTAAAGACAGAAAGAAAGGAGAAGTGAATTAGTTGGGTTATATTAGTAAATAATTTAGAGTGCTTAAAAAACAATGTTCACACATTTTTAATTTAAAGCCTGCTAAATCCTTTTAAAATTCATTTGCATTTGCAATTACTTAAACTGTGAGCTGTGGACTGGAGGGAGTGAAACTATAGATTTTATGTGCGTAGCTGGAGGTAATATATAAACTCAATTGATCAGTCTGGCAGAGAATTGATGCCACAATTTGTACCCAGTGGCACTTTCTCTTTCTTACCTGACTGGCTTAGAACATTATCAGAAAGTCAATATGATACGCCAATATAGTGATATACTTGCACTCATAAGTCCCTTGTTTGGATTAAACTCTAGGTGCTCACAATGTGGAATGCAATGGACAGACAGCCTGACTCCATCCCACTATGAGTTGATCTGAAAGCACTTGACTTAATTCCAGGTTTCATGTGGTTATCAATGGCCCCAGCAGTCAGCCAAACCAGTAACAGAGGACGTCTGTCTCTGCAAGGCAATGCAATGGGCAGGGAATAGTGTGTATGCGATGCTTCTGTCTGGCTACAGTCCCCTCTGTGTCAGCTGCCTGTCTTTAATAGGCTCTGCACTCATCGTGATCAGGTTTCCCTTATAACTCTTGTTCAGTCTCATGTTTTGGTTCTTTCTCTTCCTCGTAATTTATTAATGATTTCACCTCCTCTGCATTATCTTTTGAAATCCTTCCATTCTGTAAAGGGCAGCTTTATGAAGGCTGATGAGGAATGACTTCCAAAATCTACCTTTTGAGAAAATGCCTTTTGTACATACAGTAAATATAGGCTTGTATCTGTTGCTGCATTGAGAACTGAATCAGACCTCTATCTGCTATTTCTTACCAAACACTAATCTAAGTAAAAACTCATTATATTTTGTGTCACAGACAAAATTAAAGGGCACAACTATTACCTACCTAGAATTTCAGCTATAGGCATGCAGATAGTATGCACAGCAACTTCTGGCACATCCCCACACGTTAACTTTTTCCTTGAACATGATCTTTACATTACATTTTCATAGCTACTGATGTTTAGAAGCACAGAAATAGTGAAGAGAGCTGTGAGCGCAATAATTGTTGAACCCACACTGAAAAAATGCCAATCTAGCCTTACTAGCACACCACAAGTACTGGTGCAGCTGTAAGTGGCCCACACAACTCCCTCTTCCACCTCAAACACTACTAGACTTCATTGTTTGGAATTATTTCCTGTTCCTTGGACTAAACTCTCCTATACTCTAGTTTATAACTAATGTATCCTTAGTCATTCACTGACTTGCAGATGACACCAAGCTGAGCAGCGCAGTTGATACACTGGAGGGAAGGGAAGCCCCTCATCAAAGGGACTTGGACAGGATGGAGAAGTGGGCCCATGCAAAACTAATGAGGTTCAACAAGGCCAAGTTTAAGCTGTTGCACTTGGACTGGGACAATCCCAGGTATTTATACAGACTGCAGGAAGAACTCCTGGAGAGCAGTCCAGTGGAGAGAGACTTGGGGGTCCTGGTGGATGAGAAGCTGGACATAAGCCAGCTATCAATGACCAGCTATCAACATGGGTTGATAGTGATAGGACAAAAGGGGAATGGTTTTAAACTAAGACAGGGGAGATTTAGATTGGATGTTAGGAGGAAGCTTTTCACACGGAGGGTGGTGACGCACTGGAACAGGCTGCCCAGAGAGGTTGTGGATGCCCCATCCCTGGAGGCATTCAAGGCAAGGCTGGATGTAGCTCTGGGCAGCCCGACCTAGTGGTTGGCGAGTTTGCCCGTGGCAGGGGGATTGAAATTAGATGATCTTTGAAGTTTTCAACCCAGGTCATTCTGTGGTTCTATGGTGATTCTTTGATCTCCAAAAGAGCTTATACCTTTACTTTGCTTTTTGAATACTTCTCTGTATTCCCTAGTTATTTTGCTGTAAAGTAATCTTCAGGAATGAACCACTTTCAGAGACATGTGAGTACTGGTTTTTTTCCTTGATGCAGGACCGGTGACAAGGGTAAATAAGCTACTTACAGTTATTGCAGGGAGAGGCATTTTGTACCTTGTATCACCAATGAAAGCAAATTGTGTCTGTTTATTTTAAAGTCCAATAAATCTAAACCCCACTGTAGATCTTGACACATGCAGCATTATATTTTTTCCCACTATTTTTGCTTTCGTGTTACATTTGGTAAATGAAAGCCCCATAGTTATTTGGTAACTCAGTAGAGACAGTTGTAGTCAAATCCACATGGGTATACCTGTGATGTAAATATTCATACATGCCTTTGTGTTCATGAAGAGTTATTTTTTTTTTCATGATTAAAGTACAGCTGACATATAAGTTTCAAATGGATGGGATTTTAGACCACAGATACAGAACTAGGCATGCAAATGCTTGTGCAGCATAGAAGGTGCACATAAATTTCATGAGCTCTGCATACGTCCATGTCCATGACTTTAGTAGAAGGTGGGACCTCTAACCTACAGGAACACAACAAGGTTGTTGTTTTTTTTGTTTGTTTGTTTGTTTTCTGATGCTTTCCCATACTGATACAGTCAATCATTAGTGACAAAATCCTCTAACTGTAGATTTGATTCCACTCATGACAACAAGCATTTTTTTGTTAAACTGAGATCAGGGAAGAACCAGACTCTTAATCCATTTGACTTTTCTATTTTTGTACATTGATTGCTTATCAGGAAATAAATAAATGTGAAAGTAAAGAACTTGCGCACATCAGGGCAAAAAGCAATAGCCATTAAGCCTGTAACACATGGTATATGCCCTTTTAGCAATAAGGACACTGCTTGAAATTGTCAGTGTGACAGATTTACTCTTAATAGCTTAAGCAAATTTCACAGTTTACACAGGTCATTTTGAAGTAAGAAACATTAATGTGTTTGGAATAAAAATTAAAGATTACAAACTTCACACACATCTGCAGAGAGTTAGCCATATGTTTCATATGTTTGTTTAAAGTATTAGAGGTACTTGTTTGGATAGAATATTTTATCCTATGTGTATGCAATATAAATAACATAAAGGCATCTTAGATACATTTTGACATTTAAGCATATGTTTAAATCAGTTTTAACATATTGATTCAGCCCTTCTCTATCACCACACATTCAGGACTAGATAGCATAGAACTTTCACTATATAACTGCTTCTAAAAAGACTACTCCAGAAATAATTTCGTTTACTTTTCTATGTTGGTCCACAATATCAAGATGGATGTTGGTGGTATGACAGTAGAAGTTGAACCTTCCCACCACCTCTCCATCATGTTTTGTTGCCATGTGACAGATGTCCTCAGAGAGGCAGTCTGACTAAACTGTGTCTGGCATAGAAGAGCGTATGAAGCAAAGGTGAGTCACTGAATTCCTCCATGTGAGAAAAATGGTAACCATTGACATTCATCGACACTTGCTGAATATTTGTCGAGAGCAAACAATGGATGTGAGCACAGTATGGCAGTGGGTGATGCGTTTTAGCAGTGGTGGCAGCAGTGTGGAAGACAAGCCATGTTCCAGATGGACATGCACAGCTGTCACACCATGAAATGAAGAGTGTCTTTAACAGCTTATCTGCATGAACTGGAGGATTGCAATCAGGGAAATGTGAACACTTCAGTGCATTGGAAACAATGGTAGCAGTGCCGGAATATTGCAAAATTTGTACCAGGTGTGTCCCATGAAAGCTTAACCAGGAACAGAAAGAACACCATATGCAAGTTTGTCAGGACATATTTAACTAATATGAGGCTGAATGTGACAGTTTCCTCAATCATGTCATTACTAGTGACAAGATGTGGTCTAACCACTATGACCTGGATTTAAAATCGTAGTTAAAATCACAGAGTGACAACATGTTAATTCTCTACCAAAGATAAAGTTCAAGACACAGCCCTCAGTGAGTAAAGTGATGTGCACTGTTTTTTGGGATGGAAAATGGGTGATCCTTCTGGATTTCCCAGAACCTGAACAAATCATCAACTCTGACCACCACGTCAGAGCACTGAGAAAGATGAAGTCTTGAACTTCTGGAGTCAGGCCAGAGAAGACAATAACTTTTGTCTTGCAAAGTGATAATGACAGGTCCCATACCAGTTTAAAGACCATGGATAACATTGTCAAACTTGTCTGGACTGTCCTTCCTTACACACTGTATAGTCCGGATTTGATGCCTTCTCAGTTACATCATTTTGAGACAATGAAAGGTGGGCTGTGTGGGCAACATTTTCCTTGCAATGATGCTATCATAGCAGCTGTGCAACTGTGTGTCATCTCCACTGGTACAGATTTTAATGAGCAAGGTATGCATGCTTTTGTTCATTGCTGGTGAAAATGCATAAATAATGGTGGTGATTAGGTTGAAAAATTGTGTTTTGTAGTTGAGAATTTGCTGTAGCAAATAATGTTATTCTGTTCATTATATCAATTGTAATTCCCATGGAAATAAATAGGAGGCATGACTTTCAGGGTGATCTACTTATACACAATGCACAATGGTATATGTAATCATTTACTTATCAAGTTATTCATAGATTCATAGAT
>VXAB01009840.1:112183-166944 GCA_013399175.1 Odontophorus gujanensis | reverse complement strand
TTTTCATTTTTCCCCCTTTTTTCCTAGATTTCTTTTCTCCAGCTTTGTAGATCAGCTTGCTGTTCATCTTTTTGGGGGAAGTTGTCCTGTTCTGCACAGATTTGTATGGACTGCCTCTTAACACTGACTACACTCAGTATTGCTGTGTTTATTCCAGTTTGATTTATACAAACTAGTACTCAGATTGATACGGCATTCTTCCTGCTGTGGTTAAGAATAGGAGCCCTAATATCATCTGGGAAAGCTGTAACTACTGTTCTTGTTGCCACATAGATGCTGGCACTTTTACTAGGTCTTGATGTATTCAGTAGTAGCTAGAATCCAGATTCTCATCAAGTTTATGTTCTGAAATATATAAAACTTCCATCATATTAATTTTGTTATTTTGCAAGTTCTTTTTTTGTTATTCCCAGACCACCAAGTCCTTGCAAAAGACAATACTCCATGATTCTTCCAACAGTTACAATGTTTTTCTTAAAACATGTGGTGCTTGAGATGGTTGATATAGCCCTAAAAGTTTTGCAGGCTCCCAGTAATCTTCCTCATGAAGACATAATAGTAATTTTCCCCTTGTTAAAAGTTAAAAATGAAATATAAGAATGGATGCTCACATTTATATATCACCTAAAGTATTCTTGACTCCACATTCCCTAAGAGTGAACTGTAAAACTAAAGAAGAGGAAAAAAAAAGTTTATTTACTTTCTACAGTAAGTTGTAGGCAGATGGACTATAGACAAATGACATTATACACTGGCAAGATTCAAATAAGACACATTTTTTTTCCATAATTTGCCATGACAGACTGAAAATTCTGTCTTAATTGCTTAACATACGTAATGTCCCTCCTTCCCTCAGCCTGAAAAGTATGTGGTGCAATAGTAAAAGAAAATATAAGATACCAGATATGATACAGAATGAAATTATTCTATCATCAGAGAAATATAGTTCCCTTAAAAAATAAAAAAGTCAGTTAATTTAAAACCATGAAGAAAGAGAAATATCCAAATTACATTTTTCCAACATCTATCTGAATTTGGATTTCTGGACTAAGAATGTATACCTTAATTAGAAAAGAAAGACAAGTATATTTTAATAGGAATTCTATACTGTATTTGTATTTCAAGTAGACTTCTGAATATTTTCCATAGATTCTTTGAAATCTCCATAGTTTTTTTTTACCTTACTGCATGTTTATCATATTTTGTATTTTCTCATAAACTTATTTTTAAATTTATTTAAATAGAGGAGTTCTATCTTCAGTACAGTCATTGAGGATTTAAAGAAAATGTGAGATTTAAACTGTGTCTTTACATTTACTGTACATCAGATATTCTCATCTAGAACTGACAAACAAAAATGTTCAGCTGGACTCTTTCAGAATCCTTTTCAGAGCAGAGCTTTTTAATTTCCATTATTCCTTTATGCTGGATTGAAATTTAGTTCTGCTTTTACATTTATTTTCCCTTTTGTTGGCTAACTTGCCTTTCCACACCCTTCCTATTCCTACAGTCATAAGCACAAAGAATGTTCTTAATAGTATTGAAAAACCCTGAATTCCATTAGTTTGAATACTTCAGTTTTGGCATAACATGAGGCATGGCCTTCTCTCTGTCCCAGGAGCAAGAATTCTGCAGTGCTTCCAAACCCAGATCTTTTCTGTGGCAATGAAATCTTCTCTTCATCCAAGATATCAAACTGTCAGGCTGTTGTTTTTGAAAGTCTGAATTGAGGAAATACATCTGATTTAAATAAATTAGGTTGTTTGAACATGCCTAAAGCAATAGTGAAAATATGTCACTGTTTTCCTGCCTCTTAATGTGAGTCCAACTCAGTCCATTGGGCAGTCTCCTCAAGATGCCTCTCCTTCATTCATTCATGTGCAGTTAGAAATACAGGAAATTATTGTAGGATATTGTTCTCATTATAGTCTAGATATGGAAGTCTTTTTGTGGTTGTAGTTCACCTTGAAATTTATATAGCTTATATAGACTCATCCTATCTGGTATTCAGCTACCAAAATATAAGGTAATTTTTTTATATAATCTCGGACTTGATTTCTTCAATCCTCTAACATATTTTATTTGAAAGCACTTTTTTTTTTTTTTGTTTTTGTTTTTGTTTAAGCTATAGGGTATTATTAAAAATTACATATTTTACTATTACTAATGCCTTCATGACATCTATATAAATAAATGCAGGTAAATATTGAATATGTGCTTAACAAAGTGCTTGCCCATTGGCTGAAAAAAGTTGTATGCTTGAGGATATTAACTGACCATGACCATCAACATCAACTGTTCCCACTGAAATGGGGTTTAAAAAATTTAACTGAATCCTCTCAAAAGAGCATGATGTGACTGGCAGCTGATTTGAGCCATGAAATTTCCAAGATTCAGTTTAGAAGGAGGTGTTACAGCAAACATTTCTGGCAATATATTTAAAAGATTTTGGGCAGAAGGAAAGGAAGAAATCCCTGACTACTGCAAACAAATTCAACTTGTAATTTCTTTGTAAACTTCTTGAGATTGATGTCAAATGTAGATAGTCTCTCACCAGTTTTATTGCAGAATATTACACTCCTTATATTTAAAAGCATTCTGCTAGTTTTCACCACAGTTCTCGGATATTTAATTAGTTTTTATTTATCCATTTCTTAAATAGTCCTCCTCACTGTATATAATGTATTTACAAATAACATCTCTATTAGCTCAGCTTCCATTTCGCTAAGCTAAAGACGTTAAGGTACTTTTCTGTGTATTTGCAGTGCTTCTGGTTCAAATGCAACTACCCTGCAGCAAAATAGTATGTACTAATCCAGAGGCAATCTTGCCAAGACTTCGTCCAAGTGGTAGTCTTTACAAGTACTGGAAAACATCCCAGCACATTGTAGAACTACTCTTTCCTTTGTCATGGTCACTTCACACCAGTAGTGATAATGATCATGTGATTGTCTGATTAAACCCAATTTTTTCTCCTCCTGTACTATTTCTAACTGATGAGCTCCCAGCTTATAGCAGAAATTCTTGTTATTAGTCCCTGAGTGCATGACCTTACACTTTGTACTATTAAATTTGATCTAGCTTCTACTGCTACAGTCGTCAAGGTCATCTAATTCTTCCTGTGTGATATTCCTGTTCACTTCTATATAGACAACTCCACCAAAGATTTTCTCATCAATAAATTTCATTAACAGATTTCTATTATTTGTTTCAAAGCTATTAATGAGGATATAAAATAATAACTGTCCTACAACCAGACCTTGAGGATCTCCATCAGTGAGTTTCCAAACTCATAAACTTAGTTTCAGCTGAAGTCTTGTTTGGAATATCAGCTAGGAGAAGACAAAAGCTCACTGATTATACAGCATTAGATCTATTAAGAAATATTCAACAAAAACTAGAAAATCAGCAAGTAGATATAACCTTAAAATACTGATTTACTGTTTGGCAACTTCTGAGTCACAACCTGAACCACTGCTTGAGCACCTGGAGAAAAGACTGGTCAGCCCTGGGAGCACAGGTGAAGGCAATTCACCTGTGCAACCAGAAGGGGTGAAGCCAGGCTCCATCCCTCTTACACCTCATTTAAGGACTGCCTGCTATTGAGGAAGAATTTCCTGTTAGCAATCCCTTCTTTATGGAGTATTTTCTGTGAGCCTAGATCCTTGGAAGTAGGTGAGTATTCTGTCTCCTTCTTTCTTTGTAACACATTCTTCTTGTATTGGTCTTGTTGCCATTACGTTTGCAAATAATAAAATCTTTACATATGGTAGATGAGGAGTGAGGTGTATCTCAGTGTAAGTACATTCTTATGTCTAAACAACACTGCTTTCTATTCACTCAGTGTAACATCATTATTTAAGGAATTATGATGCAGTGATCCATTATCAGTTAGTTATTCAGTTAATGAATGAAGTGCCTGAGGTGAAGGCCACTGCTTTACTTACCTACCTTGAGGTTATACTAAGAAACAAGCATTCATCTTAATCGCAATGCCAATTCAGCATCAACTAAATTGACTGATCTATCTGAGAATATGCTTCCCTCGCAAAGGAAGTGTCATCTCTTGTCGTCTTACGAGTGTACTTCATTCTCTACCTGGATTTAACAATTGAGACTCTTCTGTACAATATATCAGCTTCCTTGCTATAAAGCAGCAAATGTTTTATCAGTGGTTATGTTTGAAGCACTTTATTTCAAAAATAAATTTGACTCAGTGATGTCTTCCGTTTCCAAATATTAAATCTCTTCACTGGTTGTTATTTTATAACCTGAGAAATTACTCAGATATATTTAAGGATTGGGATAACTTCACTGGTATGTTAAAGATCATAGATCCAAGAGCAGTGGTCACTCCACACATCTGGTGTGGCAATAAGTGATATCAGAGGAAGGCGTGATCCCAGGTTTGAAGAAGGGAGAAATCTAGTTTACTGTCCTCTCCCCTTCCACTGGACTAAAAATAGTTGTGTAGAACCACTTCTTTATACCTGGGTAACTCAGACATTTATAAACTCCATGTCTTTTGAACAAAGAGTGCCACAGTTACGAAGAACTTATAGGAGAGAACAATACTATAGAGCTTGGCCTCCTGAGGTACTTGTGATTTCAGAATGACTAGGAGTACATGCAAAAGTGTGACCTACACAGTCTTTTGTGTTTTCAGAGACAGATTCCTCAATTTTTCTTTTTTAATTACATTCATGATGCTGTGGCCTTATTTCTATTACACTGGTCAGTAAGGGATAGATCTCAGTTAGATGAAGCCCTGCACGTATCATCAAAAAGTAATACAAAGGTCAAGAGTTTTCTGTTAGTGTGCAGGGAGCACTCAGCAGTTGAGAGGTTTGGGGGACCTTATCAATGTTTATCAGTAACTAAATAGAGGATAAAAAGGGGGTGGAGCAATGCTGTTTTCAGTGGTGCTCAGTGCCAAGACAAAAGGCAGTGGGCACAAACTGGAACACAGGAAGTTATATCTGAACATCAGCATGCACTTCCTTACTTTATGGGTGATAGAGCACTGGAATATGTTGCTCAGGACCCAGTCCTTTCAGACATTCAAAAAGACATCTGGATGTGGTCCTGGGCAACCTATTGTATGCATCCCTGCTTAAGTAGGGTTTTTGGATCAGGTGACTAATGGAGGTCACTTCCAGCCACAAACATTTTGTACTCCTGTGATTCTGTGATACCTCTTGAGCAACAAAAACTGGGAGACGAGATCTAAATCTGTATTGGAGACTAAAGAACAAGTGACAGTGGTTAGATTCTACCCTAATGCAATTAGCTTGGAATATGAAATGAATCAGCACCTGCAATTAAGTATAATATACTAAATAGAATACTTTGTAACAGGGATCCCATAATCCTTGATAATTTAATTTACACTTCAGTTTACGCCATAGATTTTTCTTTAGGTCTACTTTTCTGTCTTTGCTGAATGCAATTTTATAAAATATTAGGAAGGTTCAATTAAGTATTAATATCCTATACACTAAAATGTAGTAAATTTAAACTTGAATAACCAACAGAACTAAGTGAAATCTTGTGTGGAATTAGGATGTTTTTGTACTATTTAATTGATTGAAATTTGGCTTTATCTCTGATTATTTCTGAGTGAATATTATTGAATTTGATCAACTTCTGCATCAATACTATTTTCTGTATTTGATTCATTGTAAGGAAGAAATATCTTCCTTGCTGTTCACAATGTTTTCCTATAATCCCAAATCCATAGTAGATTATTTCTGTTCTCTTCTGTTATCTCTTCCTAGGGAAAACATGTATCATATATTGATGCTATTACCTTTCCTGCTTCTACTAATTTACTAAGGACTTAAAGTTTATTTGTATCTGGCAGAATAATAGCCTTACTCTTTTGCTTTATCCTTCAATCCAGTAGCTCCACAGTAGTTGCCCCAGTTGCAAAGCAGTGCATGTCCCTAACCCATCAACTGAAAGCCTTTCTACAGTATGTGAAGTATAACAGCAATATTTGTTCAAATTGAAATGTAGATGATGGTCTCTTCACATACATCATGACATTTTACATTTCTGTGATTTGGAGTTAATGTTTTTTCCAATCTCAGGCAGAAAGAGAGTTCTGATTATCTATGGAGGATGATCCACATTTTTTTCATTCATTCTGGAATAGCAAATGAGTATGTTTACACTGTCATCTGAAAAGATGATACCCTTAAACCACACTACTGAGCCTGTCACAGTCCTGTTAGAGGGAGATGACCCATTTACTGACCCAAAAAAAAAAAAAAGACTAAAATATATAAAGCTCTTCAGAGATCTTATTTAAACAAAACTAGCTGTATTATGGACTACTTACTCACTCAGGATTGAGGAATGATACCTTGAATACTTGCCTATTAAAAGACTGCTGTAACTATGAACACCATTATATAATTTTTCATCACATTCCCACATTCATTCTAATGCAACTTCTCCGGAATATGCTTTTGAATGACAGTTCCAAAACTTTATAAAACATATATGAAAGTGCATATCGTTTCAGGCAAAAACAGCACAAGGTTTGATCCTGGATATAACAAATGGCACTTGTGAGATTCTCAATGGAATACTTTGGATAACTTTTTTTCATAGAGGCTAGCACCAATTAGATTGTGCTGTGGACTTTCTATTAAGGGTCTTCTCATTTTTCCCAGTTGTTTTGTACAGAGCTCAGTATATTCTGTTTGGATACAGTGTATCTTCCAGAAAAAGAATCTGTTTTGTTCTGTGAACATTAAAAGACAGAACTGATTGTACCCTTTTATAACTTATTCCAGAGGTTAACCACTCACGTGGCTTGGTTCAACTTCCAACCATTAGATCTTCTCTCTTTCTTCGCCTGATTAAAGTGTTCTGGTACTCTGTTTTTCCATTATGAGAGTACTTACCCCTTTACAATCATCTTTCAGTGAAGACTTTTCAATGCACTAAACAAAATAAACTCTTAAAAGTTTCTCACTGTAGACTTTTTTATAACCTATTTTCTGTTTCTATTCTTTATTATAACATGTCAAGGCTTATACAAACAAAACAAAAAAACAACAACAAAAAACACCCAATCAGAAACCAACAAACCAGAAATCCTCCAACCATCAACCATCTCTTTAAACAGTGGACAACAGAAAAGGACAAATTTATTTTATTTTATTTTTTACATTTGGCCAAGTTGCAACATGGTGTTATTGTTTGTTTTACCAGTGATTCAGAGCACAATGTATGGGTAGTTCTATTGTTCTCGATACCTTTTACTGATACTTGAAGCTTACTAGCACCCGGACATTTTCTAAGAATGATTTAGGTTTGTGTTCAACTCATGGTGAAAATGTTGAATAACACTGAGACTAATGCTGATCCCTGAAGATCTTCCTGAGATTGCTTCTATTTGGTGATGATTTACCACAGACTAACTCTTTTTTGAGATTATTCACTTAACAAATTCCACATTCATTTATATAGTGGTCTGTTGAATTTGCATTGTGTTATCAGTGATCTGAAAAAGGACTTTAAAAATGTCCTGGTTACAGTGGCAGAAATTCTAAGCATTCACTATGACATAATAAAAGTATAAGTAGTTGCCTTGGATGTAGAATAATGCAGTTCCTTCCACTGTCAACTGAAAACAGTCCTAAAGTATACAAACTACTTGAACAACATATATTCAAGTAGAAATATAAAATCATAGAATATCCCAAGTTGGAAGGGACTGATAAGGATCAAGTCTGGCTCCTATATAGATGGTGTTGTTTCCTATCTATAAAGATACCACATATATTTCTTTGTTACAAAACAAATGTAGAAAGAATTTGGACCAAAAAAACCAATCCAACAACCTCTCCAACTCTTAATTTTCATTGTATTTCTCATCTATTTATGATGTAACATTAGAGGGGGACTAGCCATCTTTTCCTTCCATTTCAAATAACACAGGTGTGGATAGTGTACGTGAATAATGCTAATTCACTTTAGGATATTAGGTCCAGAGAATAGTTTTCAAATATAATGAAACTAGACATACAACAAATTTAGGTATACTATGAGAGTTAAAATTATCTGCAAATACAGAAGCTTCAGACCTTAATTCTTTCAGTTGCTACTCATTACAATGAAATACATTGATTAAAAAAAGCATAGTAGTCTTTGAGGCATCTAAATACACAAAGATTCCAAAATACTCCAAAAAAAAAAAAAAACAAACAAACTAAAACACTAGGCATTTAAGGTTGGTTTTGCCAGCTTGAGAGGATGATGTGATATCTGCAACAGTGTAAAGAATCATTGCGGTAAGAAACAATATTCCAGTTTAAGTTGAAGAATTTTCCAGTCAAAACTGGTTACCAGCTTCATCACCTGCTCAGATAAGGGCAGTGAAAAGCAGAGACACATAGAGAAGGTGAAATATAAAATAATAACATTAAGATCCATCACTGTCTGTAGAAAAACAACAAGATTACCGAAACAGGCTAATGCCAACCATTTCTGAAAAATAATTATATATCATTAGAGGTCCAGATATTGTAGTCCTTAATGATTGCTTCATATACTTCAAAATATGAGCATGTTATAAGGACATACAGTCAGAGATTATTCCCCTTAGAGATTATTCAGTCTGCAGAACTTAAAATAGCAATAAATTAGAATTTCCTCTTTTAAAGATTATACTGACAACTAAAATATTACAGTAGCTTCCATATTGGGCTATGCCAAAAGGGTGCACTTATCAGAAGCATTATAGATCTTGATAGACTGATTGAAAGAAATCCTAGAAAACTGATACAGTTATTCATTGATTTTTCCTGCAACATAAACTTGCCTAAAAATTGTGCTGAAGTGCTCACACAGACCAGATACAGTATGCCCCAGTCAGGCCCTCCTCCAACTTTATTTCAGTTACTTATGAATGAATATTTGTCTTTTAGAACTAGTGCAAAGAATGATAAATCCTTTAAAAATTCACACAACTTTGCTTTCATCAGATTAAGGTAGCTTAGCAACTAGAGTAGTATTTTATCTGTTTTCAGTGGGATTTGGTTCCCTTTATAGCACCCTTGAACTGACCCTGATAGCTGGTGTTTCTATCTTTTATCAGCCCTGAGTCTTTAGAATCACCAGGTCATTGAGTTATGAGACATTGCCATCTCCACATGTATACCTACACTTGCTTATCCTTACCATCCAATTTGGGTCTATATTAAAGAGCTAGAAAAGGCACATCTAGGTCCCATCTTCTGTACTATGACATTAATCCCATAGGAGACTCGGTCAAAAATCTGATAATGTTAACTTTATTGTCAGCATGAATTTATGATAACTAAGTAAAATTTATAGCCCACACGCTGACATAGCATCATTTTTTCCTTTGAGGTCTTCAGAATGCATACAGTGTTCTCCAACCTTTCTTATTCACAAGCTGGGCTCCTTCCATAAATGACCCATCATAGAAGAGAGTGGCTCTTTTGCCCTTTGTGGCATACTCCTTCAGTGCTATAGCTATGTTTTTAAATAAAAGGCAGCATGCTTCCAATTCCATTTTTTTTTTTTTTCTCTCAGGGCTCACCGGCTGAAATAGAAACCCAAGCCCGCATGGTGATCATATTTGTTACCTTAGGGACTAATTTTCTTTTACCTCCTTTCCTGTATTCCAAAGCTTCATTGCCATCATCCTCTTGCTCCCTATGCACTAACAAAAAGATTTTAATGTATTCATTATGCAAAATCTTGTCTTTTGTGACCTTTGCCAAGAGTGCCCCCAAAGGACCAGCCAGGCTTAATAAGCTCACAAATAAACTACGATGTCAGCCAAGGGCACTACTGGCCAATTGAGCCTGCACCATTGCCCTCTCCCCCATGCTCCCACTTCACACCTGAGATACCCCGAGGTGGGATTGCAAGGGTGTTGTCTGCCCTGGAAAACTGTTAATCCTTTCCAGCAGCTCCCAGCTAGGCAAACAATCCCCTTTGTGAAGGCTGGAACAATCATGCAGGCAATGTTGTCTTTTGTCTCTCTCGAGATAGACTCTACCTTCCTTTAAGTTCCTCTTTTCCCCTTTTTCAGCCATATTATTTAATGCTTTCATTCTTCTTATTTCATCTATGTTATATCCTTAAAAGCTTTGTCACGGGCAAACCAGCTGGGTCATTGGAGGAAAGGCACTCTCTCATCTGATCCCTGTGTTAGTCCTTTTTGCTCCTGTCCAGAGTTATTGTCTAGGTTCTGCAGGGAAAGCATCCACTCTCCCATTCAGTTGTTGATGCTGTGGCAGATTACAGTGGTTTCTGTCTGCTAAGCAGCCAGCCGAAGAAAGGAGTAAGAGAGGCAGAGCAGTCTCTTCATTTCATATATGAAAGCTGCAGATCAGGCATATAATATCAGAGAATAACTTAGCTGCTGAAATTCTGAATTTATTGTGGAAGAATATAAACTTTCAAAACTCTAAAAGAGATTGGGCTCATAAAAGATAGATATTACAAATGTTAATGCAAATTATTAGTAAATCTGACCCCCAATGTGTGACTATGACACACATTTAAAATTTATTATGGAACACATTTGGGAGAATAGCTTTAGGGAATTCATTGCTCATCTTTCTCTTTCTTCTTCCATCTCACACACTAGCAGTTTCCAGACAGCTTCTCTGAATTCTTCAGAAATACTGCCACTCTGACCTCTGTACCATAGATCCATTGACTTACTTCATTTGGCTGTCTGGAGTGACAGCTAAGGTACTAGTACAACATGTTCTCACAACTTCCTTGGCAGTGTACACATCTTCTTTCCACTCATTTCTATATTATGATGCAGAATATCATGGCACAGAGTACTTAAAATCTTTCTGAGCTTCTGATGTTTTAATATATGTAGTTCAAAGAAAAATCATGAGCAAATGATGGACTTTAGCTAGCAGCAGAATTCATCTTACAACACCTCTCTGTTATTGATAGCATGCTGAATAGAGAAGACTTTCAATATCATGAAAAGTTTTGAGTGTTCAAGTGCCGTCAGTTACAATTAAATATCAATATATGATATTCTATTTTTTTTTCTAAAATTTTGAATCTTTTTCTTCTCTACCACTCTTGTTTATTTCCCTTCCAAGGTTAAAAAAAATGAACACCCTGCAATCATGACATTACTTTTTTTTTTTTTTTTTTTCCAGAAATTTTCTAAGGAACTTAAGGCCAGGTTTTCATAGATGCAGAAAATTTAGACAATAATGTGGGTGTTCATCACTGTAAAAGCCTCATTCCTGAGTTTAAAACTCCCTTGGTAATGATCTTATGTAACTCTTCTCAATGCCATAGTGACAAGAGAGTGCCTCCAACATTTTAAAGAAAAACAAGTAAGCAAACAACAACAACAAAATGCAAAAAACTCCTGTCAAACCCAAAAAGCTTTTCCTAATTTTACCAGGTCTTTTACCAGGTTCCATTTGCAAATGCTGAAAACCATATATCTGTTAATCTGACAGGACACAGCAATATCAGGATAACACATTTGCCATATGTGGAACTGGACTGTAGCCATTTGTTCTTTTAACATGTTCTTCAGACACTCAGACTGCATACAGTAGGTTCTAATTATCTGTCCAGAAGCTCAGGAAGAAAAAAATAAAGTACCTTTTCTGGCATCTCTGTCTCAGGATAAGAAAAGGTCTCCAAATACTGTAATAAAGATGAAAGCAAAGGAGATAGAAAGACTATAATACTCACCAAAATCTGGGAAGAGAAAAAAATGGAAAGGAAAACAAAAGGCACATGTCAATAAATACAAGAAACACCCACCCCATATTACTGTGGTTACTAACTGCTAACAATGAGCCCCTGGCAGCCAGTGAGGTGTGCAGACAAAAGACCCTTGAGAAGTTGTACTGCTGCATCCTGTATAATAGTTGAAATCTGTGAGTGTTTTTCAAGGTTAGGCACAAATAAAGCAAAATTTCTTTATTAAGGTTCCAAATTACTCATCTTCTCCTACATTTCAGTCCATTGTGGGGCTCTGAGTACTGTAACTGACTTCTGATAAACAGTCATTTCACCACAGTGATGAGACTACATAAAGACTGGTCTGCACAATATAATGCAGATTAACTGAGGGGCATTCCAGCTTTTCTTAAAAATAAGCTAGATTGACACCAGAGATTTTACTCATAATCTAGTTGGTTGCATGCGCACATATTCTTTGTGAGTGAAATTTCATTCCAGTAAGATAATTCGAACAATGAAGAAATTACTCTTGTGTACATGGATCGTGTAATTTAAAATATTTCTTTCAAAGGAGAGTTTAGTTAGTGCTTTGTCACAGGTGTGAATGAACTGATGATCCACTGTTCATATGCTTCACTACATAATGAAGCTGATGGTTGATGTTACAGAGGAAAAAAACCTGCAAACGTGAAGCTGTTATAGGTTGTCTCATGGATAAGTTTCATGCTTCTGAGTGAAACTAGCGAGTGAGAAGGTATTGTAAAACTTGTACATTTACCAAAAGGTAAAACCAAGTAAATAAAGCATACTTTGTGGTATGAAAGATCAGAGAAAGTGATCATGTCATACCAAAGGCAGTCTGAAAAGTTGGCAAGAGATCCAGCCAAATTAGTTAGTTTATAAAGTTTCAAAGACATGTTAATGGTGTAGTATTGTTTACTATTTACATGATAAATTACCCATATAAATTTGCAAATGTGTTTTAGCATGCTAATAAGAAAGAGAAAGGGAATAAGATGGAAAGATTACCACTAGAACTAGCAGTAGCACTTTGTTGTGTTGCACTTCCCAGCTTCTGTCATTATAGCTGGTCCCAATTTATCCTTTTCTATTTTGCAGGAAAGAAGGATCATAAAAGCCACTAGAGATGAAATGATCAGTATTATTGTCAAGGCATTTTAAACAAGAATGCAGAGTCCTTGGGCCAGAGCTCCAGCAGTTCAAGGCAATTTTTAATCCAGCTTTGTTTCTCTTCCCTGTGTTCTCAATTTGTATGTCTTGATGCCCATTTGAAACGAAGTCTCTAAATTACATTACAAAAGGCAGTCATCTTTTCAAAGAAGAAGCTGTAAAATTGAACTAGAATAATGCCACACATTATTACTGAAATGGCAATATCCAAAAGTCCATGAAAATAAAATCTGCACTTGAGGTAACAGATAATTGATTCACCTAAACAAAATGCTGTAGTCTATAAATAGCACTGTAAAAGGCCAAAGTACTGTTCTTGCAGGAAACAAATTTTCTAATACCACATTTAATCCTCAGAACTCCTGGATTGCACTTGATGAGAGGTAAAATCATTTTTAAGAGCTACATGGCTTTATTTTCAGAATTTCTGAGCAGTTAGAGCACCCAGCAGTTTCAACAGAAACTGCAGGTGCTCAGGACTACTTGAAAACCAGTTCATAAAGGTATCTTTTATATGTATGTATATACATATGTAAATATTCATATATTAGAAATGTCATCCATATATGTAACCATCAGTTTTGAGAAGATTTATCATAATGGTAATACAAAAGTACAACAAGCACAATACTAATAGAACATCCCTAATGTAATCTATGGGCTGCACAAAAAAAACCCCACAAAAGCAGTAGATTAGAGAAGCTTTGTGGGTATCATCCTACCACCAGGTTTTTCTCCACTGATTTAAATGGGAGTGAACCCCACATACAAAGAATGTTATTCATAGAATCACAGGATTGGGTTGGAAAAGGCCTTGAAGAGTCCCCCTGCCATGGACAGGGTTGCCACCTGTAGGGCACTTTTGCCATCCAAATGTTTAGATTTAAACTTTAATTTTCTTAGGTGATATAAAATAAAATTAAGTTTTCTTACATGATATACAGTAAAATTAATGTGGGAGAAAATAGGCCATATTAGGAAAATCAAAGAACTAGGTTTCGTATTGCCCATGTAACTTGTTGGCTGTTGATTTCTGAAGTTGATTCCTCTGGTAGACATAAGCCCCAGAAAATATTCATAGCAATTGCAATTTTTGAGGCATGAAGTACAATTTATGTAGTCAGTCAAATTTACGGAGTTTAACAGGTTCCTTGATTCTTGTCTTGCTTTTTCATTAAGCCCTTTAAACTGGACTTCTTGTCAATAAATAAAACTATTGATGTTAAAAGGTCACATCTGTGACCTTTCACATGTTTCTCCAGCTCTGTATCTATATACACTGTATACTTTACCTCGAGAAGAGATTCTTTTATTTAAGAGAGCTTAAACTGTTCAAATTTGTAATGTACTGGGGATTTTGGAATATCTAGAGGGCTTAGTGGATAAAGAACTGACCTTTCATCTCTGAACTCAGTTCCCATCCAACGTAAGATAAGTGAAAGAGTTTTGTGTCAGCTGCCCATATGATAAAACTAGCTTTACCTTGTATTATTCAACACAATTTGGCATGACTGGCAGTTTTTTCCTCTCAGGAGAAGCACATTGAATATGGAAAATGAATTGCTTCTGTCTCCAGAGAGGGTGGTCCTCCAGGTTAGGCTTTGAAGTTATAAATGGGAAGTGCTGGATAGCTCGTATTATTGCTGGTTGCCAACTCAACATCAAATGTATGGATAAACAGCGGGTCACAGTTTTAAATCAGCAATAGAAGATGATTTACAAATAGAAACATGTAACCACTTATGTGACTTTTTCTCAACTAAATGGAAACTATGCAGTGTAGCCCAAAGTAGAAGTGAGTAATTCCAAGGTCTGCACTCACTCCTATAGGTAGTAAATTTTTACATATATTGTAAGGGAATATGTTTATGTACTTTCCCCCAGGAAAAAAAATAGTCTCTGGATTTCTATAACACTACAACTCCCTTATTTCCCTCTGTGTAATACTTCACTTCACAGAAACCAACATGCTGATGGGAGAGGAGGGCAACCTGCCTCCACCACCACCAGTGCCATTTCCAAAACGAGGTGCTGTGCTCCCCAGCCCACGGAACTACTCTCTTCTCACCAGCCAAGCATTGCACCACACCTTCTGCAGGGTGTGCTCGTCTATGAGGGGAGCCCAAGAGCCAGTAATCAAAGGCAGGACCCCAGTATGGCATGGTAATGCCCAAACTGTAATGATGGGTTTTTGTTTTCTTTTGGATATGGTGCTCTTCCACTGGAAATGTATGTTTTTTTAAAGAAGTTTTGATTTATTTTGATTAGAATTATGTACTGTGTCTTTGTAACAAACTTTAAAAAGAAACCAACAGCCTGAAATGTGAATTCAGTTCATTTTGTTACTGAAACTCAGAACCTGCAATCAGTTAACATGCACCCAGTAATTAACTGGGTTTCTTCTGTCTGGTGAATGTATTAATTATCTGCAATATAACATAATGCTCCCTCTTTTCTTGCAGTCCTTGGAACTAAGTTGGTTTCATTTGATACTTTTTATGACTCTTCAGTAATATAAAACCATTTTTAAAATAGCAATAAAAAACTGCTCTGCAAGTGTTTCTAGAGACAAGATATTTTTATAAACAAGAAAACCCACCTCAGTGGCACTCATTGATTAAACTTATCTTTATGATTTATCTATACATCACACAGATGGAATTTTTCAGAAATACTATAAACTGCAATTTGAAACCATGTCCACCTTTTGCTTGTCTCGCAGCTCTGATCTCATGTTAAAAAATCAAGAGAATAAATTTCCTGTAAAGATAATGACATCTTTGGAATGTTAATAGTACAAAACTTTCAAAAGGTAAAATTATTTCTTAGCTGAACTAGCAAAGAAGCAGATTGGCTTAGTTCATTTTGCACCTTTGTGCTAGAGAATGGCTGGGTTTAAATTACAGCAGCTTCAGTCTTTGCTTTTCAATCCCTTAATCCTTAAGGAGCAGAGGTTTCAGTTCAAGACAACTTCACACAGACATATGAAAAGATTCTCTGAGCCTACCTCAAGTATGATGATCATTTTTTCAGCTGTAATCTTTCACTTGCATCCCATAGTAAAAAAAAAAAAAAAAAAAAAACTGAGGAAAACCAGTGTCAAATAATTAATGCATTTTCAATCAAGGGTTCCTTTCCACTATGGTTTAATGCACATGCATGAAAAGCGATAAATGCTTTCATGTGAGCCACTTGCAGATATTTGTACCTATGGTTTTCATCACTGTTTTACTGGTATCCCCCCACATTAGAGAGCCTTTGTGATATGCCTGAGCTCAGACAGAAAAGGAAGCTAGCCTGGGAGGTTTTACATCTGGTAGCCAACACTATTACTTAAACAAGCGACGTCAGTTTTCGAAAAAAGCTGCATAGGTCGAATCAGGGCAATTACGTTCTGATCTAAGTCGCATACATTTGTCAATTATTTCCAGGTGTTTTCTGGGCAACATATTTTTCTTATCTATAATTAATATTTTGCTAATAGGGCTGAAGTGAAATGTCAGGGGCCTCTCCACTTGTCTTGATTTCATGGAAAAATGAGTTGTGACAGTAATCATTTGACTATGCTTAGGTTTTAAAGCATTATGTTATTTTGTGTTACAGCTATTATTTAAAGCATATCTTGCAGGTACTGTGTGCATTACATTTATAAGTCACTCTCCACATACATACAAGCACACTTACAAATACATACATGCATATCTCAAAGAGGATAGCAAAACTTACTTATCTTGGAAATTAACCAGTAAGTGCTTTGCAGTAGAAATAATGCAATTGTAGAGCAATTCTGGAAAAAATCACAGAATACTTTATTTAAATTTTTACCTAGGATTTTGAATTTTTGTGTTTTTTTATTTCTATTATTTTACTTATAGAGAGTTGTGATCGAATACTTTGAAAAACATATAACTCGACACGGTAGGAGTAAATATTCTCTACTAAGAGAAAAATTTCAAATTAACCTAATATTCCCAGAAACCATTGTGATTGGCATAAACTGTGTGTAAAAACAAATAATTAAAAAAAAAAAAGTGAGAGAGAAAAACAGTTTTGAAAATCACCTTTTGGGAGAACAGTGGAAGCACAGGGGAAGAGCTGACTATTCTCCCTGAATTATAAGGGAAGCCTTGTGGAATTATGTTCATAATTTTAGGTGAGCTTTTTTCTTTTTCTTTTTAATCTTTCATAAGTTTGTGCTAACATCTCAGAATTACAGAACTCTGTTCATGGTTTTTTCACTTTCAGCCGGGTAAAATAAAGCATGACACTTTTTGAGAAATGCAAAATGCATGCTGCAACACAGAGTTAAAAATTTTATTTTTGATCTTCAAACATTGTTTGACCTTAATCAATGTCTTCCAACAAGCTTAACGCGACATAGCCCTGAAACAAAAACACACAACTCTTGGATCCAGCTTTGGAATGAAAAAGCTGTGATTATTAGTCCTCTGTGTGATCTTTTCAGATTGCACTGATGAGATGAAGTTTAATCTCGTTTCACTCCTCTCCAGTATCACAAACCACAGGCAGTTTAAGGAAGCCTGGAAATCTCTTACATCTGGAAGAGCAATAATTCATGGGATTTCACTTGACAGCCATGACAGGCAGCAGGGCAGCCAGAAACAACTGTCTCTTATGTTGTGCTATTTGCAAAAAGTCAGAAGAGGAGGAGCAGGCACAGGACCACATCCTTCTTTAGCATATGTTAGAGGAGGAAACCCTTTTATTTTCTGCCAGATGCTCCATGAATAGGTCCTAAATATTACATAGACAGTAGCTATCACTTCCAAACAAAATTCCTTGGTGTCTGCTAAGCTGCAAAGCATATGAAGGCCTATTGTCTGGCAAAGGGTCATGGTTAAATTTGCACAGATTTTTTTTATAGATATTTCAGATTCTACATTTTGATTTATAGGCATTTGCACACCCTGCTGTGCATGAATATGATACCATCTTCTGAGCAGGATTATTTTGTGAAATGTATATGGGATTTAGCTACAGTAACTTTTACTGGGCAGCTTAGAATGGCCAGCAAAGTACTAGAATTTACTGCAGCACAGCTTGTGCTGTCAGGCTCATGGCTGGTGTTTATGATTTCTGCAGAAGCAGAAATAAACAACTTCTCCTTAATGGCCCTCTTTATGTGTAGGCAACAGTAGCTCTATCTGGTCTCACAACAGTAGCTGGTGCAGTGGTCTGTCCCATTTCATGTGGAACCAGTGTCTGAAAATTTGCATTTCTGCTTTTTGGAGTTTTCAGTGGAAGCAACCAGGAATGAATAAATCAACTGCAAATGTCTGAATGAGTAGCATACCATTCTACCGCTTTTTGAGGCTATAAATACATCTGGTTGAAATGGCCAGGTTTTGGAGTAAGAGCAAAATGATCAGATTTAATCTGAGTTTGTCTTAGAGTCTATACCCACACTGTAAATACTCTGATATCAACTGAGACTTACTTAAATTACTGTCTTAAGGAAGGAGGCCCGTTTTCTGAGTGTCTGTGGTCAAGTAGCTTAATCAACATTTTTATAGGCATTTATGTAAGTATTTAAGTAAACGTTATAAACTGGATGAATTACACCAGCCAGTATACAGATGAATTAAAGATAAATTTCCATCGTGTCTATCTGCATATACAGAAAAAAAAAAAAAATACAATTACAAATGTAATTGTCTAAGTAAAGCTTTTTTGATGTAACAACTGTTTTTAAAGTTCAAACGAAAGTCGACACACACTGTATATATAAGCAGGCAGAAAATACTTTTTTTAAAAGAAATGAGACAACTACTCTATGCCAAAGAAAAACAATTCCTTTGCCAAACTACACATTGTTAACTTAAAATGTGTTCCATGTGGAAGTAGGAAGACTGATCTGATGGAAAGGCTAGTGATCTAAAGTCAGCTGGCTCGTTGCCTGTCAACTACACATTCTGGCTTCCAGTTTTACAGTTAGAACTGTAATTATTATTTTTTCTTCTTCTCTTGGAAGGGGGAGGCATAGTTTTCTTCTCATTTTTGGTGATGCAATGAATTTGCCAGTAAACTTGCATGTTTAATTTTCCAGACTTTAAACAAAGATGATAAAATTTAGAATAGCTTGTACATATCAAATTATGTGTTTTAGGGACTTCGTTTAATATTGGACTCATTTGGCAAAGTGAATTTCCCACTGTTGTGTGCTCTCATCACAATATTTCCAGGAAGAAATTGTATTACCCTATCTTGTTGGTATGAAAAAATTAAAAAATAAAAAGACGAGCTTGCTGCATATTCTGCAGGAAGTACAGTGTCTTACAGTTTTCAGTATTTCAGCTTTCATACTGCATAGTGTTATCAGTGTTGAAAACATGTTTAGTTTTGTCCTCCTCTCCTGTAGGTTAGATACACAACATTGTACCTATATGTGTCCCAAAGCATACTGTAAACATAAAATTTTCAGATGGACATGAACCAAACAGCTACACTACACGTGGTAAGATCTTAAAAAAAGTCTGTTATCCCATGGCATTTTCTAAAGGATTCTCCAAATTTCATTTGTTATTCACATTAAACCTACATCCATCATCCTATTTTAGTACATATATTCCAGCACATGCTGCATGGTAATTACGAATACATAAGGTTTTATTCATTGTGGAATATTTTCACATTCTTTAGAAACACAGAGCACTATCAGGTTGAATTTTGATTACTGTACACGATTTCTGGGCACATAAAACACACAGAGTACTTTTGCTCTTATATTTAGCTTTAAAATATTCCTGAAACATCTAGTCGACCTGCTGAAACTTAAATGGACACAATTCAGTCAGAGCTGTTTACTGCAAATATGACTGTAGCGAGCCTTTCTTTTTCCTTTCTGCCTTTTTTTTTTTTTTCTTTCCTTTGCTAGAATACCCACGTTTTTATTTATGATTTTGGATTTTATTTCACAGCATTCCAGTTTAGTTTAGCACGATGTATTTAATAACCATGTCTACTGTCTTAATTACCCTATAAAGCAGGGTTCCATTGGCATTTGACCCTCCACAGCATTCCAGAGAAACTGCAGGACCATGATAATTACCAACTGCCTGTGAGAAAATTAAACAAAAAAGGCCTAACTTTTAAACCACCATTTTAAACGACCTATTACATCTCAGGAATAAATCATTGATGAAATAGCCTGCTTAACAGGAAAATAGCTATTCCATAGCAAAGAATTTCCCCTTGCATGATCATGAAGAGAATATTAAGTATTCTTCAGCTCAAAAGGTTAGGTTTTATGTCTGTCCAATGCCTTTTAATGACACATTTTGTGTGTAATTTTACTGTAATCAAAGGCTTTTCCTATGTAGGTTGTAGACTATGACTATTTTGTCAGTCTTAACTATTTTACTATTCAAAGAATAGAAAATAAATTTAAACATGTAAAAGGAAAAAACAGTTTACAATTGTAGTATCTTTCATCATTAACAGAACCTGCATTAATATAGCATGAACTGTTTCAATTAATATGGCCATTTGCTGTATGTATTCCAAAAAATGTCTAATCAGTTTAAACTCATAGTAGTACATGGCTTTAATTGCCAACAATTAAAAATTCTAATAAATTTGAAAATCTAGATCATTGCTTGATTAATTTGATGACTCTGTCCTTATTCTGTATCTAATGACAATTACTACACTTTTTTCTATTACCATCTTATGCTCAATTTCTTTTTACTATACTTAACAAGAGTTTTATTTCATTTATCTCTTTTTTTTTCTTCTAAATCTCTATTTGTATTTTTTCTAAATAATTCATTTTTCCTGAAAACTGACAATCATTTCCATAACAGACCAGCACTCCTCACACACAGTATGAGGACAGGACCATGCTCAGAACAAGTGAACAAACAAAAAACCTCTACAATCAAAATAATTGTTTTGCACTTTTACACATATGATACAACGATATAAATCGAGGGAATATTTATTACTTTTAAATTCATACCAGAACATTTTCTAAACCTCTTTAAATTTTTCATTTGAAAGCATCTCTGTTTTCAACAGAAGCAACTAGAAGTCTAATGAACAAAGAGTTTATGGAAGAGCCAAGCCACAAATGAAACTTAAATGGTTTTAGAAAGGGAGTTTGAAAAGTAATTCTGTGTTCAATCAAAAATAGTACAACCCTTCTACTTTGTGCCTTGTTGGTCAAAAGAAGCCTCGTGACATCTATCAGCATGGTTAAAGGCCTCTGGCCACAATTTTTATTTAAATTCCAGTTTAATTCATAATCCAAAGCAAAGTTTAAATGTGTAGCAGGCATCTGAATCCCAGCAGTGTATTATAGACTTCTGGGTTTGATGATCCCAGCGCAGTTGTTCCCAGCACAGGTTTGACACTCCCATACTATTGGTTCCATACTATTGTCCACTGAAACACTACCTGTGTAATCACTTAGACCAAAGCTAGAGCTACTATTGCAGCTTGGGAATTTCTGGAACACCGTGAGGCTTAAAATCATAACAGAATAAGAATAGCCATAATAACTCAAAACAAAGGTCTAGCTAGTCTCATATTCTGTCTGTCTCTGAAAATGTCCTATCGTAAATGCCAGGGGAAAGGATAAGAACCAGGCAAACACATAGTGCTGTTTCCCATATTTGTCCAATCACTAGCAATCAATTAAGACTTCTTGATTAAGAATTGATTATATTCATTTTCGGCACACGACATTTCAAAACATCTACAACATAAACTGAAGACTTCCTCAGATAATATGGATTGTACTCAGAATTATCTACTTTACTTTGTTTTGAACTTTCTGGCAGCTTTTTTCATTTAGTAACCCATATTCTTCTATGGTAAAAAACAGAGATAAATTAATTTCATTTCCATAGTATGCTTTTTAGATAAAAGAATCAGAAATGCCTACTTCTTTAAGAGAGGCCTTGCATCATATTGAACTGAGATTTAATAGACAATGACTGACTGTGCTTCTGGGATGAATCCAAAATCACAGTCAGACATTTTGATTTCTCTAGCGTTAAATATCAAAGTGGTAGGTTCAAGAACAAAAAGAGGTTAAAAGCACTATAGTGTTTATTAAGTACTAAGTAGCTTAGTGTTTTAGAGTCTAAACTCTCGCACAGTAATCAATGATCATGCATGCTTTTACAAGGCACGCATCTGGGCATCTGGCACATGACAAGCTTCTGTTAATTTCTGATCCAAAATCTTGTCAAAAGTCTTTCACAGACAGTACTTTCACTTCATTATCTAGTGCGCCAGCCTACTACCAACTCAGCTCCACAGTTATGTGGTCCATTCACAAGTCAGCCCCAGATGTTGTTGTGGGGAATTGTTCCTTTTAGAAGCTCTTGGCTCCATCTACTGAAATCAGAAGTTATCTGAAGTAGCACTGACCCCTTAAACTCAGGTTCTGTTTGAAGTAGATTCTGTGAATGTTTATGGGTTAATACAGTTGTAATTATCATTCTTAAATAGGAATGATCACTAAAGCTCTGTTTGAATTAGCTGTTGAAGAGCATGAGCTGGATCCATGGGAACAATCCCCAGAATTGCTACATGAAGAGCTTCAAGGAAGAAAACAGAAGAAAATTCCATCCAGCTAACTACTGTCTGGAGAACCTGTAAAACAGAGCCTTGGAAAGTTCACCTAGTAAGGGAGCAGGAAACATATGCCCAGATTGCCCAGATGTTGGTCTGGATCTTCAAGCCTTGGAACTTTTGCACCGGTCTTCTGATCTTCTTTCTCACATTAACACTAGGCTTTTCCTGTCAGACAGGAAAGGTTAAAGTTCTTCCTCTTCCAGGTGAATTATGTTCCCTTTACTCAAGCTCCATTACCAGAATTGTGTAATATGATGTAGTAAGGGTAGATCTATTGCTTAAACTTAAAGACAAAACAAAACAAAACAAAACAAACAACAAGAAACCCATCAAACAGCAATTACAAAACTATGAAACAAAAGCAAGTAAACAAAAAAAACAAAACTAAACCAATGTCTTCAGACCCCCAAGTTGGATCTAAGAACAAAAATGAATATTGTTATTTCTACTGTAACAACATGAGGTGTCAGTGGAATTGTTTGACACTTTTTATGAAGGGGTCATATATCTCATCACAATATCTCCATATATGGAAAAAGTCAGATGATTGCCTTCTATATATGCCAAAGTCCAAAGAAATGAATACAGAAGTAGGGCATAAAATAAAGAAAATGCATTATGGAAGATTCGGAGATGTTAAGAGTGACGCAGTTTCAGCATATCTAGAGTCAAGATATTGAACAGGACTGTAATAAATAATGGTAGAAATAAACACCTCTTCAGAAACAGAAGATTTGGGAAGGGGAGAAGCAATGGTATATTTTTAGTTATTTTTAGAATAAAAACAAAGACAATTTGGTACCTTCTCAGAGTACTCAGGGATATACAAATTTCACAAGTAGTCAGGATAGTAGTTTGAGTATATTAAATAATATGGCAAATTTGGTTGAAATGTCATAGCTAATATTTTGGTCAGTCTAGCTGAATCAAGCTGAATCAGCTATATTAGTGGAGAAATAACAAGGTGACATAGTAATTCTTCAACAGTAGCTGAAGGTAAATACTACAGTAGTTCACTACAAATCAAGAATAATTCATGTTAACTATGTATTTCATGGTCATTTATGTGGATTTCAGGCTTACATCTTTCTTCTGAATGATTTGAGGAAAGAAATTGAATACAGGCTCCATTTTGCAAGATTAAATGGCATAATGGTCTTGCCAATAGCTAACCCACTATAAACCTAGCTTTAAGTTCAGAGGTAGAGCAGGATGGAGTGCTGGAGGAAAAGGTTTGCAACTCGTCCACTTAAAGAGGACAATAATATTACTTTGAAAATAAATATTTAAATATTAACTTCCTGTGCATCTCTTTCATCAGGAAATCTAAAATTCAGCTACTCAAAGATGGCATTTCTGGATTCCAACCCTGAGATTCCTAACTTTGTTATGCTAGCAGCCCCAGGTGCTTTCACAACCAGGAAAAAACTTGATTTATACCCCTACAGTCAAATACTTACTAAACATTTGTTTTTATTTACATGACTCCCACTTTCAATATTGTTTCCTTTTTTTGAGGTCACATAAATGTATCTATATCATAGCAGCAACACTGTAGTAATCATCTATGTGGCTAAGAAATTTACAGTGCTTATGTCATTCCCAGTCAATTAAATTTTTAATATCTGGTGAAAAATTATTAAAAAGGTCTATGGCTGTTATGCTACAAAAGGCTTCCAAAATGATTCAAACAACTACTTCTGCAGATCTTTAGCTAATCTTTAAAAGACACCTTTCACTTCCATTCTTTCTTATATATTGTATGTTAAATTTTATGTTTTGCTGTCAGAGATCTCTTTTGACTTTCAGATGCTAGTGAGCAAGCTATGCCTCCAGAAAATGAATCAGGGATTCAAAGGAAAAAAAAAAATCTTATTTTCCCATGCATTTAATTGCAGATATAAAAGATGCTCTTCTTCAGGATATGAGGTCCTATATGCCTGTCCACTATGAAAAGATTTTCAATAATACAACTTTTGTATTTTTAGTTTCATCATTTAATAGTTATGTCAAAGGAAATTACTGTCAGAAGATGTAGACATAGGCAGAATGAAATGATTTGGCATAGTTCTGGTGCCACTCTTGTCTCAAACTGGTTTTGGAGCAAACACCATAAAATTAGGAGATGCACCTGCACAGGACTTAAGTCATGGCTATTTTTTACACCCAGAGTAAAGTACTGACTTCTGGTACTCTGTGTTGGCATAATATTCCTTAAAGGAATCAGAACATTAGTGTCTGGATACAAGACATACTAAAGTACGTATTTTGGAATTAGAGTTACTTTTCTCGATAGCCACCAGTGACTCATAATAACTTCTTTAAAATAAAGTATTTTTTATTTTCCCAGTTGCTACACAGGAAACATAAAACATGAATGAAGCAGCAAAAAATTTATACCTTTACTATTTAATCATACTTTTATTATTATTATTATTACTATTTGTATAGCACAGATAATTCCACTCAGTTTGCTCAAATAATTCATAGGTGAGAATTATCAGCAGCTTTAGTGGAACCAAATACACATCTTTCTCTGTCAGTTTACTTCAGTTGCTGCTACCTCTATCATTTCTTAGAGACTTTAATAGATTATTGTCCCCTTTGATCCCAGATTTGGCCTGGCAAGAATAAATCTTGTTAGTTAACTTTGTCTGGTTTCTGTTAATAGCCAGGTATGGAGTTTTCAGGTTCTCTAGTGTCTACACAAGTATTTTTCATAACATACATAATAATTAATTTTATTCACAGTTGTTTGTCTTTTAAAAATATCTTTAAAAATTTTCTTGGAATTACCCAGCCAGGCAGGATAAGATCAACAAAATAAACTCCAGAACCACAGTTGGTATTCATAAAAATAATCCAGATGTCTCTCTCATTCTCTTCAACAACTGATGAATATTATTCATATGGTTCTCCAGTGGTTCAAAGAGGTAAAGCTGCGCTGCTGTCAAAGTTGCTTCCATTTACAAGAACAGTTAATTTTACATAGCACAGTGTAATGAAGGAAACAGCAGTGTTGGCACCAGAGTCTATGGAGCAGCCAATATTATATATAAGCAAGAGATGGAGGTCTATGATAAGAGATGATGTAGGGGGGTGGCTTTAATGCTCCAATTCATTTTCTTTGTGAGGGGGAGGGATTGTCTATTGAAAGTTTCATTTTAGGCCAGTTAACAAATACTACCCCTTACTGATTCCCCAGCCATGCTCAATTAGAGAGTCTCCTTTGTCCTGACACCAGTCAGGATTACTACAATTCATCAACTTTACCCTGAAGAGTGCTTTAAACCATCTAGGCCTTTCAGCTCTAGCTGTGAAACTCATGAGGTTGCCAGTAGTTGATTTTCCTGGTCCCTGTAAATACTAGGTCACACTACGTATGCATCAATAGGTATCTGATAAGAAAAAATCTAAATGTATAGCAAGTGTTATGTATTTGGAAATCTATTCAGAGTAGTTGTTAGAACATATAGTGAGCTGTACCAGAAGCATAGAAGTACATCAAAGAGGAAGGGTAGATCTTTTTAAGATATTCACAACTTTGATGCAAGGAGCAGTTGAGATTGCAAGACGAGAATATTGCGAAACTCCCCAAATAACTTTACAACAGTTTGGAAAAAGGCTCCAAAAAAACCTCATTGGCTTCGGAGTCAGAACAAGAAACCACAGACAATGCAATATATCAATTGTTGTAACTGAAATAAAGCCAGTCTTTGCCAGCACAGCTTGTAAACTACAGAAGGTCAAATCACAGTGATTCAAAACATTTGCATACACTGCTATGAAAACCAAATGTTTCCACTTTAATTCAAATGAAAATGAAAATTAAACTAACAATAAAAAATGAAAAAAATATATAATTCCGGGGAATATGTTGACATGCAGCAAAAAATGAGTCCTCTGCAACGTTAATTAAAGTGTGAGTCATAGTAGAGAAACCATTCATAACTAGTTGTGCTATGTTAACCTTTAGCTAGATCAAACAGTGTTGTCAAGATCTGTGCTGTCTTTCATAAGTATAGCTGAACAAGCAGTTGGTCACCGATTATAACCTCATGTACAAAATGCCTGAGCTAATCTAAATAGACCACATTAATAGTTAGTATTACTTTTTTTCTTATTGAAAGTATATTCTAATGTCAAGAAGAATTTCACAGCTTGAATCAGCCCTGCTAGAGAAATAGAAATTAAAAATATCAGATTTTTTATCTTTTGATTTACTTTAAAAGGATTAAATACAAGATTAAAAAACTCCAAAAACTATTGTTTCCTTTACACAAATACCTAAAATAAGTAGGGAAGCAGAAATAAAACCGCCTTCAAACTACAGGGCAAAGTGCAAGCATGTAAAGCATAGAAAAAAAAGTGCTTTACTAACTTTCTAAAAGCATAGGAGAAGGAAAAAATGGTCATAGTATATCTGTTACAAGATTAAAAAAAATAATCTCAAATTCAAAATTGGTTTTACTGAAGTCTGTGTGACCTTTGTAATGATATAAATAGAAGCACAAAAAAATCCTACAGGGATCACATTTGTAAGTATTATAAAAGAAAATCACAACTCTAAGCCAAAACTAGCAGAAAAATAAATTAAGTATATCAGTCAAGCTCTAGACACCGTTTAAACAATAACAGAGGATATACATAATTATTTATTTTGCATAGAATAGCTCCTTTTGAACTATTGTTTTTACTGATTGCAGATGGATGTAACTAGGAAAAAAAATTCAGTGTGATACTGAATAGAGAGATGGGTACCAGTAGGAGTACTGGTAGTTGGGAAAGACCCTGGCACTCTGGATTCCTGCTGCCCACTGTAGGTTGACTGGTATTTAAGGACCAATTGCTCACCTCTCCAACACTGTAAACTTAAACACCAACATTATAGAAAGAAATAATCAGTATGCTTTCCACATCTTTGTCAGATTTTGAATTTCTGTGGACAAATATAAATGTAAATAAATACAAATGTTTTAACTTTCATTTCAAATTTTATCTAAAACTAGAACTATCTAGACATGGTTTAAGCAAAAAAAAAAAAAAAACATAAAGAATGCACCTCATTTATAAACTCTGCTTTTCACTGCAAACTCTCTGCTGTATTTTTGTCACAACTCATTCAGAGTGGCTTTCCTCTGAGCTGAAGGTGGAAGAAAGTCAGAATTAGGTCACAGACATACAGACTCACACATGTATCTATACAAAAGTCTCTGTTCTTATGAAAAGTTTGGGACAAATCCAATCTCAGGTGTCAGTGAGTCAATTAACCTCCAAATCCTGTATTTCTTAGGCATTCAGGTGGTAGTATGTATTGCCTCTTACGTACTGCATTAGTAACAAAGACGTACAATTCTTATCTGATACTTTGTACGTCTGTTGTGTCCCAAAAAATAAAATAATAATAACAAAAAAGGTAGAAATTAAATCACTCCATATGGCATATGCTTTTGATACAAAAGTTCTCATTTGATGTGTTTTATTTAACTTGCTTTAAAACAAACCAAGAATCTAGGGAAAGCCAGAATTTTTCACATATAGGTCTGTATGGAAACTTGAATGCTTCTAATGTACTGGATATGATTTCTGAACTGTAGAGAATTTTCTGAGTGTCATTACTGTTTCTGCCTTCTCAGCAATCATAGAAGCTCACATCTATCATTTCCTTTGTTCTGTGAGAGACAGACTTCTTCTAAGGGAAAAAAAAATAATGGAAAAGGACTGGAAATATTTACTGTGATGCAATGAAAAAAAATTAAAGACACAGTCAAAATACTCCCTGCATTTTATATTTTAGAGGTTTAAATATATATCAGTAGTTGCACCATACATACAGGCATATATATGAATCAAACTGCAGATATTTATATGTTATATATGTTGATACATATGAAATATATATCCACAGTGTGTATATATATATATAAAAGACATATTGTTATATAAATCCATAATGTTAACATAACCACATTATATAACTAATTATTTTATTATCTATTGTCTAAAAGTTATGTCTATTTCATTTTAGGTTAATAGCTAGGTGAAGTATTTGAGTTGAGAGCAAAATCCTCTTTTACTGTGTTTTCATTTATACTCATCATTTCTACAGTTATTCAAATGAATCATTTTAAATGGAAATTGCTTGTTTTGCAATATACATTTTAATGACCTTTTCAGTAAAACTTTTAGCTTATCACTGATTTTTATCAGATTTTCTTTGCAGCTAGCACAATATTTTTAATGTGTAGTATCACTCATATGTACAGAAGATATCTATCTTTTCCTAAAAAGACTGACAATTGGAAAGTTTTGCTTGAAAATTTGATCCTAGCTGGAAATACTGTAATGAGCTGGCAGCAGATGAAATAGTTCCCATATTTTATTTGGTTAATCTGTTACATAGCATTTGGGATTGTCAGATACACTATTTTTGTTGCATTTTTTGCATTGTGATGCCACACACATGCCCCACTAGAGCAGAGTAGGTAACATGAGTATGGTTGTTCAAATCCACAAGCTGGCATTACAGCAGATAAGATATCATCATAAACCAATTTGAGACAAAAAATTGTTTTGTTTTGTTTTTTTTTAATTTATTTTTTGTTTTTGAATAATATCTTGGGTACCTCCAACCCATTTCTTCACTTTTTAGAAGGTTGTATGTCCTCCTCCTTCCCAGAGGCAGTTTACATTTCAGGTAGGCAATGCAGATGAACAAGTAGAGCCTACCCTTTACTACTGGCTGCACTGAGGGTATTGTACAACCTGGTATTTCAGGCTTACTGGTCCTAACTCCACAGTACGACAAGAGATGGAGATTTTTTAATCTTCCCTAAATCCTTGCAGCATTAAAGAACTGGGCAAACTAAAGACCTGCACTGAGTAAGAGTAGACATACTGAAGTACTACACTGAGTAAAATGTTGTTTCTTAAGAATCATAATTCTGAAATATTTAAAAAAAAACAATGACTGACTTCATTTTATAATTTATTTAACTAATGCTAAAAAGTTAAGGAAGTTATGTACCAAATAATTTCTGCAGGGATATAACCAATATTATTAATAATATAAAAATATGATTGTATTAATAAAACTCTTTTATCTATTCTTTAACAAGTTTTAAGAAGAAAACTATAAAATGATGATCCTCAATTTTTTTCTAAAATCCTTCTCTCAGATGTATGTTTTTTAATACTAAGTACCTCCAGATCATTATTTAAAATATAGTTGTCCACATCCCTCAAACACATGCTTCACGAATGGAACAACCATTGATATTCCCTGTCATAGGTGACCTCAAATGATTCCTAAAATTATTCTTTCTCTAATCATTTTCCAGGTTCAGTCTGTGCAGTGACGTACGTGAGAAAACACAGCCACTGTTTTGAAGCCAATTTACTCACTTTGTAAACTGAAAATACTAATAAATTACAGGAATTACTGTTTTCTGTTTTTGTTTTTCCCAATTCAAATATTTTCTAAAGTGTAATTGAATAAAAATTTTCAAGACATTCTTCCTCTATTTCTTCTTATCAAGATCAGCCTCTCTTTGTGAAATGAATAAATAAATAAATAAATAAATAATCCAGTATTAGCACAGAGGAAGTGGATCTGTTCTGGGTTGTGCTAAACCTGAGTGTTGCTGTCTGAATGGTTACCATTCAGACTGTGAATTTTGAAAAGATACACTGGGGCTAGAATACAACCATCTACCTATTCCAAATGATGATCTATCTGGAGTTTCAGGAATGAAATAAGGCAGGTGAAAACCTTCAGGAATACTTACTGTTGAAAAAAGGAATATGGTGAGCAGATCTAAGAGTACAAGCCAAGGCTTTTTAGCATGATATATAAATGCATTACAACTGAGAGGAATAGTCACCAGTAACAGCAAAAACCTAGAAAGATCTAAGTGGGATGTTTAGCAGCAACATTTTCAGCCATGCAAAGGAGCTGTCAAACAAACTGGTCCTTGACTTTCTGCTTTTGTTCTCTGGTTTGTCAGCAGTCCCTTCCTTGTGTTTGCTCCTAAGCCACAACAAGGTTCTTCGTTCTTTACAACTCGCCCATCACCCGTGCAGTTTTGTGATGGACCAGATAACAGCAGTTAAACACCGATCCTTTATCTCATGCATTTAGTTTTAACGGTGTTACCCTCTGTGTTCAATTGTTTGGTTTAGATGAAAAGGTGAAGTGAGTCTGCCTCTCCAAACAACATAAAACAGCAATAGTCAGTTATTCAATAATTGGTGTTTTATTAACTTCTGTGCCTTTCTCACTCTGAAAGCCTACCCCTTGATCTAGGGTCACTTCACCATTTGCAATGCATAAGGCACCATTTTAGATTTGGTGCAACGCTGTGTCACTTACATGTATATATTTTTCTATCCCATTCAGTGCTGACCGTTTCTTACAGTTTTTGTACACTAGGAGAACATTTAGAAGGGCATAAAAACAGTATTTTCTGACCCATGTGAGAAAGGACTAGATTTTTATAGTGCTCTGTTATGGAAAAGACATAAGGAGGAAGTCTAAGTTTCTCCTCTGATGCCAGACTTTCTGTTTTATATACAGTTTTGTTTCTAGCCCCATATTTGTGCTCAGGACCCTATCATGTGCTAGGCACAGAACAAAGGATATTCAGCCTTTTCCTACTGCTCCACTACCCAGCTCCCATATTTTCCCTTCTCCTTAGCCATCAGGCAGTGAGAGTGCTTTGGCAGGGTACTTCAAATATGTTAAATCTCCTGTTTTTTTTTTTTGTTTGTTTTTGTTTTTGTTTTTAATTTTTAATTTTTATTTTTTATTTTTTTCTGTTTGGAAGGTGTGGTTCGGGAAAATGGCACAGAGACGCTTGTATGATAAATAGGATGATACAGACTAGGATGTTTGGCAGGGCAGAAAAAATACTGTCATGCGTATGCAGGATAGGAGTGAAAGGAGGGGAGGGAGACATGAGCTGTTAAAGTGAGTGGCAGATGCCTACAGATTTAATCCAAATAAAAAGCCTCAGAGAATGAGGAGACTAAAAAGGAAGTCCTCCTCCAGTATACACCATCGCAAAAGCAGCAAACAGAATACTGGCCCTTGCTTTGGTGGGCTCAGGTCAGGAGGCTCCCACATCTCTGTGCTCTTTTCTCGGCCCTGCAAGTCGGATGTGGCTGTGGCATGTGCTGAGGCCTCAGACGCCACAGCAGCTGAGACGTTTCTCCACAGACTGCGGCAGAGCTTCAGGAGACACTGGACCTGCCTGAGGCACCATGCCGACTGGAGTGCCCGCTGAACGGTACGGCTCTGCGTGCCGCTGCAGCCTGCACATATGATATTCAGCTCGGCCACGAGTGGAGGGAAGGAAGCTGCTTGCCGTGTTATTATGTGTTCTCCTTAGGGCTCCAGGAGAGGCACTGCATTCAGTTGTACTTTTACTGGTTGAAAACTGAAAATATCTGTAAATGATTAAAATGGTAGGAGAGAAACAATCATAAATATTCATCGTCTATCACTACCGATTTATTTTCCTAACGCTGTTGTTACTCACAGGGCCAGATCTGGCTTGTGTTGGCTTCAGTAGCACATGTACAGCATGCTGGAATTTAGCAATACTTACGTTTGCATAAATTTAAAACATCACACAGCTAAATTAAGGGAAATTACATGTATGACCTTTGTGGTCTGCAGTTAAATTCTTCCCATCTTCACCGAAATGCAATAAACAAATGCACATGGCGTTTGGAATTTTCTGTACTTTTCAAGCACACCTTTACAAGTTGCACAAAAAGAATCAAAGAACTTAACTGTAAGAATTAATGTAAAAACTATCTAACTGTTATTTTAATTTCATCAAGGCAGGTCTATGTTTCTTCTTTGCAAATGCTAAGAACTGAATTTATCACCTTCAGCTTAAATAATTTTACTGGGACATACAAAGCTTCACTTAAGAGTGAAACTAAATATGTATTTGATATACAAAAAATTAAGATTAAAACAGTGCAACATGCCAGCGGGCCCATAACTCATCTGATACTACCTCTTTCTTTAAAAATCTCCTTTAGTTTGTAGTTAAATCCCCTTCTCAGGTCATTTTTGATGTAATATTTTGCAGGGAACCAATTCATTGTACATTCTATATGGCAATAAGTAGCAAAACATTGCAGCTTTTCATACAACAAAACCAAATCCTGTCCTTTTATTTACTAAACCAGATGAGTTTTCTAAAACATAGGAATTTTTTTTAATAGTTACGTGGCTCAGATCCTGCAGACAAACCTGTTTTACTGATGGGGTCTCTACTTATCCAGTGTTTCTGTCATCAGCCTGACCTTGCAGCTTTCTACAGTGCCATTATACCCTGGGTGCTGGCTTATTTTCATACAGCAGCCCCCAACTACTTGATCCCACTTCATCTACTTCACGGACACAGACATTTGTTGGGCTTATTAGCTCAGCAGGAGCCTTATCATATTTTGTATCTGAGGCTGCTGGAGATGTCAAGAGATGGAAATGCTGTGTAGCTTTTTATCCTCCCTTCTTGCACTTTCTCTGAGAGCCCAACAGTGCATTTGGATTCAATGCTCTCCTGCCACTAGCTGCTGAGATCTCTTTAAATATGTCTAGCTTTGCCATCTGTACCAATAACACTACGAAGGCTTAGCCATGATTAGGCTGTCAAGATTTATTAAGTTAAAAAGTATCAAAGTTTCTTGCAGCAACCCCAGACCTTTTAAGAGTCCACCTTCTTTAGAAACCCTTCCCCCCTCCCGACTAACACTACAGTCAATGTGCTTCGCTTGACCTTGACCAACATATGCACCCGGGGAACGCTAATGAATTTGGGCCAATTCATCTTAGAACTCCAAATTTAATCAAGCTGACATGCCAGGGAAAGCAGACTGTAATTAACTCCTAGCATTTTAGGTAATCTGTAAATTTCATAAACTTAGCTCGATCTGTTTTTGTGGTATTAAGCATTTTTTTTTTTTCCTGTGGATTTGCTTAACAGACTACAATTGTTAAAATAATACGATAATAACAATTAAAAAGTAAGCATTTTCTCATAGCATTAAATTCTTTCTAAAAATTGCTGTTTGTCTAGGAGAACAGAATGCCACCAAACAATGTACACTTAGCAGCCAGCCTTGTAAAACCAAATGAATTCAGTGTTATCACTTCTTTTTGAAAGTGAGTCATGCAGTCATTTCATGATGGGTGCTATGCATGAGTATAAATGGTCAAAAAATAATAAACAAGATAAAACAAAACAAAATTGCTTGGTGTTATCCTTCAAATGGTTTAATTTTGGTGAAAAAGAGATAGGAGAATTAAAAACTACCCTACAGGGCTCCTGTTTTGTTCATTTTATTACTATTTGTATAATGGTAGCACTTAGAAGTTCTGGTCAGAATCAAGGTCCTGCTCTGTGAACTATTGTATGAATGCAAGGTTCTATCCCTGAGGGGAAAAAAAGAAAGGAAATATATTAAAATCTTGATTCAAAACATACAAACAAACAAAGAAAACAACCCAACAATAACAACAATATCAACAATAAACCACTGTAAACCAAACTGCTACTCAAGTCTCCAAGACAAAGTAGTTCCTCTATTATTGCATCTGCATTATTTTTTGCACAGCCTCTCTGCAGTAGACCTGGTATGCAAAAGATTCTAGGTGGTAATGACTAGAACAAAGTCAGAACAGCAAACAAACAGTAGGATCATTCAAAAAACTGAAGCATACGTACATATATATGTACATACATATGTATGTATAGTATTGTGTACATGTATTTGATAAAGACTTGTTAGAGGAAAATAACCAGATAAAACTGGAGATTTCTTCAAAGAAAATTTATCTATTTATAACAGCAAAGAAGTGAAGAACCAGAGCCATTAAATTAAGCTTATATCAACCAATCAATTAATTAATTACAAAATTATAATTTTGTACACAGCTTCTCTGCGGTTTTGCAACCCAAAAAAATAATCAGTGAGGTTTTTTCAAGGCAGACAGGAGTATAAACTATCACAGTAAACAAAAAGTTCACCCAGTCCTGTTGATATTTGTACTCATTCTTTTCAAAAAGAATAATGAACAGCATTGAAAACTAATTCAAATTACTCAATCTTGGAGTCTGTACTTCCTTAAATAATCACATATAGAAATAAATGTACAGTGAATTTCACCACTAAACCATGTCCTTTAGTTCCACATCCACACATCCCTTAAATACCTTCAGGGATGAGGAGTCCATCAATTCTCTGGGATATCCAGTGCTTGACCACTCTGTGAAAAAATACTTTCTATACCCAATCTAAAACTCTACTGGCACCATCTAAAACATAGGTAAGATCAATGGGATGATATTTTTGATTCTGTTCCAAGTGGTTAATGAGGTTACATATGTTTAAATCGACCATGGTGTATCTTTCATGAATAGTGAAAGTGAAGAAGTCATGGTGATACACTAAATGGTCAAGGAAGCTCCCATACCAGCTTCAGGCCTGTGATCAGTAAAGGCTTTGGTTTCTAAATGCAATGGATTGATTCAAAAACAGTTCAAGGCTTCCTTCTGTCATCAAGATGGAAAATCTCTTTGTTGGGATATGACTGCATATATTTGTTTGTGTTCATCACAAAAACAAGTATTGATTTTTGAATTTTTGTCCAAGGAAAAAAGGAATCTTACCTGTCCTCAGTCTGTATAAATAAAATAAAATAAAAAAAACGATGTAGAGCTCTTCTTTAATGTGTGCAGTACCAAGGACTTTTGAAAAATGCACTAACAAATTCAAATACTCACTAAAAAAAAATAAAAATGGAGTCTATATAGACATGGCCAGTAGTAGACTGTGTACTTTAAGAAATGAAAAAAAAATAAAAGTCTTCACATATGCTATTATGATTTATTAAGCAAATTCCTGACCCTAATAGCTAGTAAAAGCTAGCAAAGTGCAACTGGCTACTTTAATGACCGGAAACATAAATGCTGGTTCAGAGAAAGTAATCTCCCAACCATCATAATGTGCAATAGATCTTTCAAGGCACTAAACACTTGGCCAGAGTGATCTCATCACCTGCTGTTGAATACTCTCTGAAATCTTTGACTTGACTGGTCAATGAGAATGTTGTAGTGCAACAAAATGGCTTACATAACACATTGGAGCCCTCATAATCAGGGTACATACAGAAGCAGACAATGTAATCTACTTGGGTGGTTTCAATGTATAACCTTCATTTATCTGGTTAAGGCATAACCAAGGTGATATGGAAGCATTTTAAATAAATGTCAGTGAATTGTGAGCTAGATGCCCAACCAGAAGACATCTAAATGGAGTCCTGCAAGTAGTAATCTAAATCCTTCTTTTCAAAGACAACAGTATCTGTGGAGATAATTGCAATATTATATTTTTACTATACGTTCGTCATCTCTATCTCTTTCATCATCACTTCTTTAGCCTCTACAATCAGTGTGATACAAAAAAAAAAAAGGAAAATAAAATTATGAAAAGAAAGTAAGAGACTTTGAGACAAGAACATGAGTAGCTAAAAGGCCACTGATAGTCAACTGAACAAGGCACTTAACATTCATGGAGCAATTGCTTACAGGGAAAAGTAAGTTAATGAAAAACTCTGAAAGGATCTATCAGTAATGTTGACTGCACCTTCAACAGAGGATATCCCTCCACTAGCTGATAATGGAGAACAGTCTTGAGGCTGTAATTAGATTCACTGATAATCCTGACTGAAGAGATAATTGTGGTAAGAAATGGTTGCACTTCCACTTCCCCAGGAGACTGTGCCTATTTCTGTCAAAGTAAGACCTGGAAACTCTGATTCATGCTTTTATCATCTTCATGTTACTAACTAGGACTAAGGCCTCCAGAGAAGTTTCCTCTTATGCAACACTCAGGAGCCCACCTCTTAAGCAAGAAAACCTGCCAGGAGATCATAATGGAAATCTGCACACTCTAATGGATTTCTGCATTCATTATCCAGATACAAATCAACTTCCTGGTCCTTATATTTAAGACATAATAATTTAGATACTGGCTTCTATCCAAGATCCACCAATGCAACACTGCTTATTGCAAACTCTACAGTGTATGCAACCCATACTCAAATGCTCCTAAGTGTTCCTAGCTCTAGAAGGAATTAGGTAAATCTAACATACTTCAGGACATAATGCAAATCACGACTTCTCAAAAATAAACTTTCCCATAATAGTGAAGCTTTATGAAGAACGAGCAAAGGAAAAAGGAAGAAGTAAAACTGGAGAAAATAAGTACATACCTTCAAATCCAGTTAAGCTTAAGAAAAGCTACGGACAGAATCTTTTTGTAGACATCCATAATTTACTTCTGAGAGTTATGGGCTTATTAAATATATTGATGAAATTAGTGACACTTGACAAATTTCTTCCTGAGAAGCTTACAGTCTGAGGGTCCTTGTAGGATATGCTGAGAGGAGCAAAAGGTGAGATGAGTTGGGATGGAGATAAATCTTGTACATCTGAAAGGAAAATAGAGTCATGGTATCACTCGTGTAACTGTACACCCACATACTCAACTACGTTTTTGCCGACTGAAAGATGACTTACCAAATACTCTTTTTTTTTTTTTAAAGGAAACAAGGAAAATGTAGGAGAATGAGTGAGAGTAGAACTTCATTTTTAGCATTTTTATGTGTATTTTATTTTGGCATTAAATTGCATACATTTTTAGCATAGCTTGGAACTTCCTAACTGCAAGATCCGTATTTTACTTAGTTCAAAGAAAGTACTGTACATGTCTGCTGTTGCTGCAGTTTAAGCATACTTCGGGGTTTTGGCAATGTTCAGATGAAAATGCACATTTTAATGAGCACATATTCCTAGTTTTAAATGCCAACATAAATAATTTATATAAATCAAAATTATTTTATTGTATTTTGAATTTTTCAAATTAATGCATTTTCCAGTCACACAGAAGCAAAGTTCAAGTGTTTAGACAAAAAGGGAGGAAGCTTTGAGATCTCAAATTGCCAATTTTTTAATCAGGTTCAGTGCTCCTCCAATTTGAACATTTATTGCTCTAAAATACTTACATTTAAAGTAAGTCAATTTGAAATTGAAGACCCAGAAAATATTAATTCTATCACATTATGACAGCATAGAAGACTTGCTGACTGGCTGATTTGCAGGTGCTTTATTCTAGTTTATCCCAGTTCTTCAGAGCTACTTATCATGGACAAATTCATCAGCTCATCATCATGAAAATATACTGTAGTGGGCTCTCTATGCAAGTAGGATCTCTCTGTCCCATCAGGGAATGAGTCTGAGTTTTGCAAAGAGGCTTGAGGATGAAGCTCTAGTGAACTTAAGAAATATTTGCCAGTCTGCAATTATCAGAGACCTGGCTGTTAGTGGGGTGTAGTGCTCCATCAACTTTCTGGCACTAGCCCCAAAATTGCTGACAGATTTACATGAAGCAGAACATACAAATACTTCTTTGCCCATCATGCTGAAGGTCTCAATCTTTTCTCCAAATCTGGACAACCCCAAGCTAATACTATGTTATTAAGAGATTCTGATACTGTATAGTGAGAATTGGTATAACAGGTAAACGTTTTTGGAAATTTGTTTGAAAACTATTATAATTTGTTTGTATGGTGGAAATAGTAGGCTAGACTATTAAGACAGGTAAGAAGCCAGAGTATTTTCTTCTAAGGTCTTATAACCTTAGCAGCATACAAAGAACTCAGTCTTGAAGGATACTAAGCACATACAATGACAGTCTAAATTAAATTCCTAAATTTAATGTTCTAAAGAACAGTCTAAATTAAATTCCTAGAGCAGCCCAAATTTACTCCAAGGTAAGGAGTAAGGTAAGGATTAGGATCATTTTCCATGCAAAGGATGAAGCATCTTAAATAAGATGCTAAGTGGAGTAAGAGTTTAGAGCTGCAAATCCAAGAATATAATTTTGATATTGTGAAGGTGCTTTAGAGGGTACTGGGTACTCTTGCTGAAAGGAGGAGTAATCAGTCCTACATTTCAATAATTAGGTGTAAGCCTGCAAGAATGATGTCCCTGTGCATTTTAAGGGTTTTTCTTGCTATTTAAGAATAACTGCTCCCATTGTATAATGTTACCTTCACTAAGTCTGAGATGAAATGAGATAATATCCAGGGAGATTGCTCTAGGCTTGTGTACTAAGGAGTGTATGTTAGGTTCTGCCTTAGGATCTACCACCATATGGCTAGAGGTGCCTAGATGGAGAGTATTGATACTAGAAAGCATTAATGTGAATTTTTAAGTCTGGCTACTCTGTTCAGGACTTGAATAGCAAGTGGAGTGGGTAACGCCAAACAGTACATACTAGGAATATCCACACAAAAGCGTACTTGTTTAGACAAGTATGAAGACAGAGTCCTTAAAGAATTTATTATCTAAACAGCATATAAAGAAAGAACCCAGTCTTGTGAGGTGCTGTCATTAGTGCTCTGAATTCACACCCTTGCTTACTGCATGCTAACTTCTTGTATAGACAAGCAGAATTTAAGCCTTACAAAACGTGCATAGTTAAAGTGATCTCATATATCCTCTCTAATGGAACGTCCTGCAGGTAGCATCATTAGTAGACAAACCTTTTGTCTTTGGAGAAGTTCTTCTTACAGTAGTCAGAACAGTAACTTTTGCAATCACGTCACAACTTCTGTTGAGTGTTCTGTGAGTCATTCTGTCACTACAGATGTCCAAAATGAGACTGCAAGATGAGCAATGAAAATGTGCCAATGCTCATGGCATCACTTCAATGCCTATGATGCCTTCTAGGTGCCAGGTGCTCCTTTAGCTGTTAGTCTCTGCCCTCCTTGGTGCTCCAGCCAACCTTCTTGGTTCCTACCACTAAGTATTATTTGTTGCTATTTTTTTCTATGGAAACAGCATCAGCAGAAAAACCCAGGTACACCAGAGAGATCCCAGAGGGTGTACTTGTCCTGCCCCTCCAAGAGTTACTGAGTCTTAGAAACTGGCACTTCACTGCTTAGGAAAATCTTTCTGGTCTATAAAACATTGCCTAAGTGTAACCAATACAAAAAAAATCAAAAATTATATTTCATAATTCCCCCAACGCATGAGCAGTTTCTGGATTAAAACAGCTCTGTTCACTCTTTTTGAAGTTATGAATGGGTTTGTGGCCTGTCTCAAATAGGTGTCTAAATGAACAAGCTGATGTGCATTGCAACACTCTCTAGGTCAGGATTCATTCAAGTTTAGAGTCTAGTGACCTGTTCTGAGTTGTAATGTTGTTTCAATTAATTTTCAGCCTGGTGTTGTTTCCTTGATAATTTACAGTAACTCAGCTTCTATATCAACATCATCAGTTAATATTAAATACTGAAAAAAAAAATAAAAATCACTGTCCCAATTGTTAGTGAACGTGAAGATTATTCTCTACTTTTAATGGCATTCTGGAAAGAAGGAAAGAGAAACTGAGTGTTTTTCCTTTACAGAGTCTTTCCGAGGAGAGTGAAGACAACACTGTACAGGCTCTGACTGAAATCTGTGAACTCTATGGCTGCCCAGAACTAAGTTAGGAGTTTGGGCATCCATGTACTTGTGTGCCATGTCCAACACAGCAAAGTTAACAATACACAAGCAGAACAACATGAGAGCAATCACCTTTGCTATGCCACAGCAGGATTCTCTGGATACCACTGCAACTGCCCAGAAATAATAAGTTCTCTAGACAAAAAAGGCAGTACAAGGCTAATTTTTATACTATGCTCATCCATTCCAATCTAAGAAATTTCTATGGGCCTGTAGCCCAAAAATGCCTAATCCTGCTATAATAACAAGCAACAAAGAGCTGAGAATCACTGCTCACTGAGCAAACATGTTTTTTACCTCCTATGGGTCTTTGCCATCCATGTCTGCAAACAGGTAAGTGTCTTACCCCTCGCACCCTCATATCCATCAAGTTAATCTGTGAAACACTGTGGTGTGGTACACATTTGTATTATCTGTGCTGGCAGACTTATGTATTGTGGGTTTACCTGGGCCTGTGAAGAGAACAGCACGTGATTAGACAGTCACAAAAGTATATCAGGATATTAGTTATTTAAAAATGGTCAAAAAGATAAAAAATCAATTTAAGGGAGGAGGCTTGTAGACAGAAATAAAGAAGTAAGCACAGCAATTTCTGCATTTAACTGTTCAGTCACCACTCTCTAGAAGGAAAGCAAGATTTAAAGAAGACCTGCAGCTAGCATAAATTCAGGGAGCATCTCCAAAATCAGTGGTTTCAAATGAATGCATTAGGTAAGCATTATGTTGCAGTTTTCATTGTTTCTTAAAGACCAAATGAGTTAGATCACTAAATATTATCTAAGGATTGTTTAGTAGGCATAGGTTAGCTGCCTGGTGAACAGGAACGTATTACAGATGGAGTGCATTTGTATACAGAAGCAAAGTGCCTGCATTTGTGACTAAAAAGAAAGGCAAAAATCATAGCAATTAATGCTTCTGTTTCTAATGCCTAAGTTTCTAAACGGGGATTGTGTAAAATAGAACAACTATATACTTGTGGGTAAGTGTGTGAGAGAGGGACATACAGAGGGAGAGAGAAATGCAGACAGACTCAGATTGAGAGAAAAGGGCAGAAAATAGCATAGGATGTGCAGTACAACAAGTATGTTTGATCAAGAACTAAAATAAATATCAGAGTTTTAAACAGCCACACAACCTCCATATGTGATCTGCTCATTATGTATTTGTTGTTTCTGAACTACTGAAAAACAATCACTCTCACTGCTATTTTCACTCAACTTCAGAAAAAGAAAACCCTGAATATATGTTATATATTGCATTATCTCAATTGGTCAGGTTGCATACTGTACATAGTTATACATACAAGGATTAAACATTCACGTGGGCTGCTGTCATTTCCCAGTTACTCATTTTCATACAGAGCTGCTAGGTATGCCAGAATCATTTTCTATTCTCCTTTGCAAGAAGGTAAGCAAACAGTCCTTTCTGGAACTGGTGCCAGTGCCACCTATGAGTCAGCCTGATGTATTTAATGTTCCATTTGTTAAAGGCTAAGCATATTACGCATACAGTTTCCTAACCTCTAATAACTTGGTGCCAGGGAGTCCAAGTCCAGTCCTGAACCCAAATTACTACTCCACATTTTACTGCAGTGTCAGTTGTCTCTAATACATACATTAGATCCAGGCATCGCAGTGTATCATTTTAGCTTCAGAGTATAGAATTACAAAATGTATCTTTATCAGAATATTTCTCATTTCCCTGTAATGCATCAAAAATGGGAATGAAAAATTAGACATGAATTTGCAGTGCAAAAATTTTATGTTTTCATCATTTTGTACTAAAGCTGGAGTAAAAATATAGGTGTTTGTAATATAGTGCACGGATCTGACATATCGCTCTTGATGTTCAGGGTTAAATTTAAATCCACATTGCCTGGTTACCAATCTCCGCAGTTGCACCCAGGCAGGACTAGGAAAGATTGATGATTGTGATTGTGAGATTAATCCTGTAATGTTTACAAGACTCCTGAGCTGAAACCTGGTTGGTCATATCATGCTATCCAGAGAAGGCCGCTTGGCTTGCCAGGGTAATTTCTTCTGATGCAGTAAATAACTAGGCATAATGAAAATACTCTGATGTATTCTACTGCCTGATTGATGCTCTGCATGCGATACGGCAAAGCAGTGCACTTCCTATCACAAATTTACATATACAAACCAGCAGAAGAAGCATGATAATGTCAGCATCCTCCAGAAGCCCTAGGATGCTACACAATTTTATAGCAGTTATGAATTACTGTTGACCTTTCTGGCCTCTTATACCAGTATGCTAGACTCAAGCATATTGAAAGTCATCAGTCTGAAGCAGTCATTCTTTACATAATTATGGCTATTTGTGTGTGGGAGGATAGCGTTTCTTTTATTGTTAAAAATTAGCATTGAAGAATATTACTGCTGTGATTCAATGGCCAATCTGTTTTAGGCATATATTTTAATGGGAAAGGATAAAAAGATTATTTGAATTCTTCAGATTATTTATATAATGCAAACAATACCAAAACACGGACTTCCACAATTTAATACATGGTGAAACAGCAAAAGTGGTGTCCTGGTTTCAGCACAGGTTTTTTTTTTAATTTGTTTTGGTTTGGTTTGGTTTGCTTTTTTTTTAGCAGGTTAAAAGGTCTTAGCACTTAGCACTATCATTTAAACTAAATTTCTTGCTGGATTTTGCAAGTTAATAATTTGCAAAATCAACAGGAAATATTCAGTAGTGGTATAAACGTCTTTCAAGTACAAATATAGATTAAATCTTTGAAATCATGTAGATGCATTAGTTAAAGGAGCTTCCATATTTCATACTAAATATTTGAATAATCAGGCTTTCAGAACATCACTAAAACAGAGCTTCTTATTATCATTTGCATTTTAATGTTCTTAAAATTATTACACTAAGGGAAATGTTTTTGATACATTACAGCATTTCCTCTAAATGTGTGATTATGTTAATGGGTTTTCAATCAGGATCCTAGCCTGACACCATAGGAAAATTTATGCAAAGTTCATACCCTGTCAGGGCCTTTAATCAGGACCATTTATTAGACCCCTGCCTTCTTTGATGGTTGCTGCTCCCTTTATTAAATATACTGACTTGGCCATCTGAAGAAAAGGACAATAAAAGGTTACTGGGGATGAAAGCATGAATGCTATTTGCTCATGTTTCCTTTACAGACACTTCTTCAATAATTAAGGAAGGGCTTTCTTTGGCCTTTTAGGCTTTTGAAGTGCATATCAAACATAACACTTAGTTCTTGTTTTTATGGAATGTTTAATGCACAGATTTAGGCTTAAGCATAAGTAAACTAACTGAGGTTGCTAACAGAATTCATTTAAATAATTTCACCTCAAAAATCACAGCAGTCATGTGTGTCTCCTGACAAATCGAGTTGTATTTAATGGAGGCAATTAAGCTGACTGTAATTTAGGAGAGATATTGAAAATAATATATGTGTATTTATATATATACAATTTTTAATCTCATTTTTTCCTAATGTTAGGATTTTGTTTGTTTGTTTGTTTGTTTGTTTTAATTTCCCTAGGAAAACCTTAGCATAGCAAAGGCATCACTGAGTCTGATAAATCAAACAGCCTTCAGAGTGAGAGCTGTTTCCTGAAGCCTTCAACCTGCATGTTAGTTACCTTAAAAATTAGATAATACCCTGCTTAGGAAGTTGTAGGAGGGCTGATACTGGCATGAGTGACACTATTTTTTCTCACATGCAGAGAAAAACACAACAAACTGAAGATCTGACTAAGTAGTATTGACAACCTGGGGTTTGGATACAAATTCAATATGAGAAAACAGAGTCACTTCAATGAAATACAAATAAACAACGAATTCTGTTTTAACACGTCTAAATAGGTAGTAGGTGACTGACAGGCTTGGGTCTCATAGGAAAGCCATTAGTAGAGCATTTGATAGGAAAACGTTTGATTTGAATGCAAGTTGCGTTTCCCCTCAGGGGGTGATCTGAGTGGTATACTGGGGATTCACAGGCGCCCTTTTCACTAGAAAATGCCTGCTGGGCTGTATCTTGGTAAATGAAATTTGTAGGATCCCCTAATACTAACAAGTATATAACTATATCATCTATTTAGAAGGCATGCTAATTATATTGGCTCACTGATGTTCATTTTCTCATTCTGCAAAAATATATTAAAAAGTTTTAATAATGAGCACCTGGGTCAATTCTATGTCCAGTATGGAAAAAAAAATAATACTTCATTAGTTTAATTATCAATATTTATTGCTCTCAAAAAAGGAATTCATTATTTTTCCCCACAAGCAATTGGTAAATGTTCAGTGAAAAGAAAGGATTACAGCAATAAATTAGTTACATAAATGCTATTGACCTGATATATAGAAAAGTTTTATCTAAGAAACTTCAGATTGAACAGTTATCTGCCTTTTTTTCTGCCAGATATGAAATTACTGCACAGTATTTTAAATATTACCACAGCCTGTGTAAGGATATTCAGGTCAAAACTAAGAAATCCTTCATAATATTTAGGTTTTTACATGCCTTTGTGATGGTAAATGATTTTGCAACAAATGAAATGGATGTCTAGCTTGCACAGCATAAAATACTAGTGTACTGTAGAAAATAGGGGGATGTTGATTTTTTTTCTCATATCTGATTCTTAAAGAAAAAAAAAAACAATTCTACTTTTAGTATATCATTTTATCCACTAATATGTGGTTCATGTATGCGTTCGTAAATTTTGATTTGTTTCAGTCATAAAGCAAAAAAATCAAATAATATGGAGCCAGGCTCAAAATAAGGGAACATGGCACTAAGGAGTTAATACTCACAGATGAAAGTTGGAGTTAGGGATTGTTTATGACTCAGAAATGCTGCTGCGGATAATCTTAGTAAAACAATCCTTCAAAATTAGTATTACATTTAATTGTATGCACATGTTTCTGATATATCTCATCAGTGCTAAGCATCATTTTATCTTTCTGTTTGTCCACACAAAGAAGCAGGCAGGCTAAATGAACCCAGTAATGCCTGATAGTTTAAATGCCTGATAGTTTAAAAGCAGAGAATGAACGGTATGCAGCTTAAAGCACATCAAAGAAAATCTAACAGGACCTCAGTATATCTTCCTATTAGACAACACGTTGTTATTAAGTAGAAATGCCATTTTTTATTTATTTATACAGTTTAGTAGATAAGAAGGTACCTTTTAGCATAAGTAATTAGTAAAAAAAAAATCAATTCCAGTGCAGTACAAAAATGTGAAAAGAAATGGTATACTTCCCTGAATAAGGAAAGCAGGAGGATATTAATTCCTGTAAAACATGGTTTATTGGTTTATGCTGTAGTAAAGCACAGTGATTAGCTAAATGGATCAGGTGTAAGGACATTAAAGGGTATAAGATGGCTTCTGAACATATATGAATATATAACATGTCATATAAATATATATCTGCGTCTGTCTATATTGCTCATGCGCATTCACACACATTCTGCATATGTTAGGCCTTTCTGAGAAAGAGGCAAACAATATAGATGAAAATCAGCATCTACAAAAGGCAGCAATCCCATGATTCCATCTGAGCCAATCACTTAACATATCATTCATAATACTAGCCTGCTCCCATCATCCTCACCCTGTCACTAGCATCTTTCTTCATTTTCTCCTGCTTCTCAGTTCCAAGAAAGTGGAACCATTGTATCATTTACTGCCCACAACCTAAGCTGCTGATTTAAAGGCTGATTTTTTATTTTATTTTCCATGTCATGTAACTATCCTTTTTGCTTTCCATAAAAGTTAAAATTCAGAAAGATCTTTTATAATTTTAACACCGAAAGCAGCGCAGGGAGTTCATTTTTTTTTTTTTTCCCTTTCTCTCCAGCATTCTCTTTCCTTCATGAAAAATTTTATAATTACAAGCTTTGAAAAAATCTGATATGTGGCTCTTTCCTATTTTTAATAATTTTGTCTTCCAGGGTTATACAGGGTTATACAACTAAGTCATGGAGGAAAACTTAAATGTTACCTTTTATTTATGCTCAAGGAAAATTCTAAATTCATTAAAAAAAAAGCTGCGATCATTTTTTTCTCTAATAGGGACACATACGACATTTATTAAGCACATCCTCAAAATGCTGATAGTTACACTGCTTTTATTAATGATTCTTAAAAACAAATATAGCCTTTTTTTTTTCCTTTTCCCTATTATTATTATTATTATTATTGTTACTGTGGACAGTGATGACTCTGTGTCTTAAAACCTAATCACTAGTGCCTATTAAATTTGGGTTTCATATGTTGCTGGAGGTAGAACTGATTATCATAGTGAATGAAATATTTGTTTGGCATATTCCCAGAGGGCAAAAAGTCATTCTTCAAGGTGATGCATCTCATTTGAGGAATACATTAACAATTGAAGGCAGTTAAAAATACATGTGAACTCCCAGTGAGGCAAATCTGAGGTTGACCACATGTATTTACTGACTGACTCTTGCCTCTTTCAGGGGAGAAAACTGTGATATGGAAGGCTGGTTTCTGCAACACATGAGACCTTAATTTACAACTCTAATGTGGCAAGTAGATCATAGCTGCTTAGAAAATATTTAGAATTTAACGCTCTGTATGGGTTTTAGATGCCTTTTGTATCTTCGAAGGTTAAAGAAGAAGTATGAGAAAAGATAAGGCTCAACAGCATTAAAGGTCAAGTTTGTGATAGAAATTAGCTTCTCATTTCAAGGTTGCATGATAAAATAAAGAATAAGACAGATGAATTTTTGAAACCATGCTGAGATTCACAGTGAAAAGTTTTACACAATAGAAAATAGGAGACAGGCTACATAAAGCCCAGTATTATTGCTCTGAAAGGCAATACAGAATGATTGCATTAATTGCAGCAGCACCCTGAATGGGTAGAGTGATACAGAGGATATCCTATACAATGATGAAACAGATTACTGTAACAAATGCTATTTTTTCTCTAAACTCATTTTCAAAACATTTGATATTTTAGTGGAGTACAGCAGAACCAAAAATAAAATCAGAGTATTTGAATTTCTCTGGTACAGCTGAGCACTATCCATGTGAAACATGAAATGGAAAGCAAAGATATGTAAAAAAAAAAACAAAACAAAACCATGACAAACAATGCAAAAGACAATGCAGTATTTGAGTTTGTTTTGTCATCAAATAAAAGCCATATTCTGACATGAAGCTTTTTATTACTTTACAATGAGCAAACAAACAATGATTTTCAAAATGTACAGGTGTTGTGCTTTTGATTCACAATGAATTCAGATTATCAGTCTACCTGCATGTATAATCATAAAAATATAAAGGCTTTCAGAAGGTTAAATAGAGGCAGATAAGGTCAGAATGCTTTTTTACCCCCAAATAATATCTTCCAGAAATTTTTACTACACAATATGTTCATATATATTCATATTCCTATATGATTGCATTCATATATTTTTATCCTTATACAACTATCATCACAATGAAAACCTGCGCAGATTTGTTTGATATAGTATAATACAGTTGACATACATATTATTGTCAAAAAAGTTTCAAGAAAAAAATCCAACAAGAAACTGATTTGTGGCCCCCAAATACTGTCTTATTAAGAATAGCATGATTTTCAGATGGCTGACTTCTGTCTAGTATTGTAAGAATTGCTCTGCACTATAACCCAATCCATGTTCTGTTGCTGGTTATGTTAAGGCAGAAAACTTCTGAAATCAGTTCTCCTGCATAGTGAAGTTATCAGGACATTTTACGGTAGTCTATCAATTTCATTCCTTGAAGCAGTGTTACCACTGCTGCGAGATTGCAGGATTTCCATGATCAGGAGGCAGCAGCTGAAACCAAATTGGAAAGCATGGCAATAGAGAAATAAAATAAGGAATAAAAGGGACAGAATTTTGTCATAAAGCACCTCCCTCTCTCAAAACATATCCTTCTTTCCATCCATAATTCAAATTTTTACACAAGAAATCCTGTGCTGAGTGTACAGATCTGATATTCCATATAAAGCTAAATTGCACTGAGGTTGGGAAGCCAGCAGTTACAGAGGAAATATGAGGCTTGAAAGACTGAGGATTTGGCATTGAGACTAATTAGGACTAATACATGGAGGTCTATCTGCAAGTTTGGTTAGCCAGATGTATAAGAAGGAATCTAGTGCTTAGCCAGAAATTCCTGAAGCAGGCTGTTAGAGGATCACAAGATGTAGGAGAAAGAAAACACTAGACTAATAATGCCTGTGGAAAGAGAGAAAGCTTTCTAACTTTTACAAGTGACTTGCTAGAAAGCAAGTTGTAGATTTTGTTAAAATTACCATCTCACTGTGGAGTTACAAGTTATTATCGGCATCTAATGCAAAACCACAGGATCCATAGCTATAAGAGACCATCACAAAGAGGCACAAACCGCAAGGCCAGTGAGTTGGAAATACGAATGTTTCTTGAAAGGATGTATGACCTTGTTTTTAAGACTCTGACAGTAAATCTGTCATGTATTTTGTTCTAAAATTGTCATCATGATTTGCAATTATTCTGAGAGAGAGTAACGCTCTCTTATGAAGTGATTAACCAAAGCATATTAACCCATGGATCCTGACACATTTTTTCTGTTCTCCATCCCAAATCTTTTGATATAATTTTTTTTTCCCCATCTCTCTCTACTGTTTCCTACATCTTTCCTGAAGCATGGACATATGTATATCCTACTCACAGCTTTAACATGATATATATGAAGTGAAAATGCGTTCTTTAGTTTACCTGATATCTGCCTAATTTTTATACCAAAGGGACACGTGAGACAGGGAGGTGGGACCTGAAGAAAGAGCTCATGATCAGCAGTTGTCACTCAATGATCACCTGTTACGTTTATTTGCTGAGTTGCTGCTGTTCAGTATTATCCAACTCTATGGAATCTAACTGGAGACTGGTGTGGATTTTCTGTTGATTTTTTTCCTCACTCTGATATATTATTTCATTTTAATAAAAGTAAAGAACTGCACCTGTTTTAACTCTATGAGTAAGATGTTCTCATCATTTAATACCTCACCAACCTTTATGTTATCTTCGAGATGGAAAGATGTGATATCATCATGAACATTCTTGATAAAGAGTTTGAATAGCAATGAATCACAATTAGAAACTCAAGGACATACTGAAAAAGTCCCTTCATCGTAACTCAGCTACAACTACTGTCTATGATCTGACTATAAGCCAAACTGTATGGCTTGTCAATCCCATAAAGCTCCAGCTTTTCAACACAAAAATCTTTTAGCAATAATTCAGTTGGCTGGAAGAAGTCTCTGCTATCTGCATGATGTTTTCATCAACAAACTCTTTAACCGTATTGAAATGAAAACAAATAAAAGACAAAAACCCACACAACTTGGTACCTATTGGGAAGAAAGTGGTATTAACTACATTTTTACCCTTTCTTATATTTCTGTCTAATTTGTGGGTAAAGGCTCAAAATACTTACATATTATTTTTAAACTTAACATCATTCTGCCCTGTTAGTAACTCTCTGGATCACTGCCGATATCCTTTTGAAATATTTCATAATATTTTAGAGTCATTTATTTCTTTGCTATTTGTCCTATATTCTGTTTCTTTATAGTAAACATTTATGATTTAGAGACATTCTGAGAAAATCTTGCTTGTTAAATATCTCAGTCAGTTAGCTTAAATATGTTTAATTCCAGCTAAAGACTTTGCTACTGATAAAGTTTCAATTACAACAGCATTATATGGGACAGATACATCCATCTGTTTTATTTCTGATAAAGTACTGAAATTCCTGCTGAACATTCCTGTCTTTATACATCAGTATTTGATCAAACAAACCCAGCGGTGAACCTATGCATGTTACCAATCAGATTTCTGAAGCATTGTTACTACTTTTAATTCTATGGGCAATTGATATTTCATTGAAACCTTTGGTTTTCTTTTACTTCTCCTACAGGTTTTAACTTGTAGGTTATTTCTATTTCCATTTGCTTTTCCATTTTTCTTTCCATCATACACTATAACCTGTTTCATTGTGGCGCCTATAGCAGTTTTAAGCCACGAAATCCAATATAACATTTTTTTCTTCTCTCTCAAATTCTACTTTCATTTATATCCATCAGAACATCCCTGAGAAGTTATCACTCATTAATTGTTCAGTGTGAACAGATCAATTCAAGTTAAATGTGCATACAAGACATACCAACAGACACTAGATTTGGGGAAATCAACCATTTTAACAATGGTGATTATAGAGATCATGAATACTTCACCATTTGCATTTTGTAAATTTTTAAAGCAAAAACATTACTGTATTTATCAAAAAGATGCCCGATATCAAGTTATCCGTCTTGGACAAAACACTTCATAAACTATTATCTTTAAAAACTCAAATATCTTTAAAATCGGCTGCATGTTCTGTTAGATGAATGCCTGTGCATCTCTTTGTGCTGCTTCATGTTGTGATCAGGTATTGTGTGCCAGACACCCACTTAAAATCTCACCAAAACTTTGTATTAGCTGCACCTTAAGTTTATAAGTATGAAAGGCTTCATGATTTTCAACCACGTCTGACTCAATCTCTGATGTAATGTAATCACTTTGGGTATTTTGTCACATTCTCTGCTTAAAAAAATTGGTTTTGTTATTTTTAATAGCCTGATCATATGACAAATCCTGTCAGGTTTAAGTAAAGAAATCACTTCGTATTTCCACTTACAGATGAATATCTTCTCTTGTAAGTCTTGTAACATTTATCATTAGTAAATACATAATAGAAAAACCTCTGTATTTGGATTTAGCATGTATAAAATACCAAAATACATTCTTGAACATCTGTATTTTGTATCAGCTATGGTCAGGTTTAAAAACCTTCTACTTGGAATCAAAAAGAAAATTTTGTGGACTGACTCAACCACTTCTCACAGGTGAATTACTACATGTTAGTTTTAAATTAATTTAAACAGATCCTGCGAGTATTTTTAGACAGCAAGTTTTTAATTTAAAACACAATTAAAATCAGTTTAATATTCAAATATTCATCCATTCTCTCTTCTAATCTGCATTCTATCAAACAGCCAGATATCTCTTTCTGCTGTACTCATCACCCTGGTGTCCATTCACCTTGAATTATACTTTATACTCCTCACTTGTTATACCATGTTAATCTTCCTAGGAAAGAAATATCCAGAGGAAGGAAGACTGACAGCTTCATGACTGTCTCTGCTGAAGGCAGACTTTTACAGCAAACTTGTATCTCATTACATTGTTTTAAAGTATAAACATGTCTTTGCCATCTACTACTTTACTCAGGGGCTACTCCCCCATTTTCTTTAAATGGATACTTTCAAAAAATGCTTTCTTCCAAAATTGCTGCATATTTTGTTTGTCACTTCAAAAAGATAATCCCTACTGTTACAACAAAGGTATATATGACAATTTTTTTCTAACCTCTTAATGTTAAAGTACCCTGTGTGTGTGTGCTCACACATATGGATGTCTGTGCAGGTTGCAAGATTTCACAGATGACAATTCCACATGTCATAAACATTCCTATCCCACAATGCTTGATCTACGACTGTCCCATAAAGATACACTCCTGCCAACTTCTTCAAAGCTGCCACATATTCAGAGAGCTCTCACCCTTCTAGCTGATTTCCCTAGTGTAGTTTGTATCATTCTGCAATAATGTTTGTTCTAAGAACAATATATCTCCTCAAAACATCAAGCTTTTAACCCAGTTTTTGTGGTGTCTGTCAGTACTCAGTCAACGTTTCTCCTAACACTGGTCACAGACACTATCTTATATTTTTCTTCAGTAGAAATTCATGAGGAAACAAACCTTGAAGTTTTTCATTTTTACCCAATAAAGCTATTTTCATGGTTTTTCTTTCAGACAGGTTGATTCTTCTTTTGTAGAATCTCCCTGATGTGATTCTTTGGGGGGCAAGACAAATCTTCAGAGCTCTTAACTGATTCAGACCAGCGCTAGATTCTGCACCAGCTATTCCCTTTTGTATATTGAGAGGAATCTTAAAGCTCCCACTAAATCTCAAGCAAAATGTAAACTTAATGGAAAGTCATTCCTAGGAGAGGTCCAGCAGAATTCAAAGCAAAACAGCTCTGGACACTGTATATACAGTCCAACTTCAGAAGAAACATCACAAGAAGCTGGAAAGTTTAATTTCTAGATTAGTAGTGTTCAAGGTAGCTCAAACACCAGCAGGAACTCAAGTACAAATCTGACTTTAATTTTCTCTGAATGGTTTGCTAAGCCAAACTTTCTGAAAACATAAATCCCTTTTTGTGTTTATTTGCATGAAGAATAGTCTCACAGCCTCCTTTCCTCTAGCCCCTATTTCCTAAGTTCTACCTTCCTTAGTTCAGCTCCCTATCCCCGATCCTTTAGAGGCTTAGGTAACAAGAGTAAATAATTTACATTTGATTTTTTTGAAAGTGATCAGCAATTCACATAATAGGCTTCTGAAACAAATATGTAAGAGAAATAGAGGCTATGAAACTATATACAAGCTAAAAGCACTTTGATTCTGAAGTATCCTGAGATTCAGATATTTTGGCTGTACTTGCAACACAAGACTTAGAAACACCGTCTCATGGCTGATGCAACAAGAACTGCCACTAAATAGGCTAGAGCAGCATATTCACCTTCAAGATGTTAGATAACCCTTGCTCTTTCCACCCTTCTAATTCCCTTCAGTATCATTGCATAAATCTTTAAAGTCCAGATGCAGAAATTATGACTTTTCCAGGTATAATGAGGCACAAGCACCATATTCTGTTTGGGATGTTGAACGTATTGTTGCATGAGTCCGCTCACTTTCATTATCATGTTCATATCTGATTCATTGTAGAGCTTTCAGTTCAGTTGAGTAAGCTGCTTTAAAGCCTTAGGATAAGGATGTTTTTTTTTTTTTTGTTTTACTTTGAAAACTGCAAATCACCACAAAAGTTTACTTGTATGGAGTATGATTAGCAGTGTCATACATGACACACATATGAATGCATTTTTTCCTATATAGGAGACTTCTTTAGTATGAAATGTACTACTGTACTGTCTCATGCAGCCTATACATTTATTATTATTATTACTGGGTGACTCTCTTGTATCCTTTTAGAAGGTGAACATAGATGCACAGCTAAAATAATTCTTCTAAAAGTGGAGGAAGATTAATTCTTCTTGAGTAAAAAAAATAGATGACAGTCATATCTAGGAAAAGATGCAATCCTAGACCACCACATTTCTAGTGAAACAGCTCTAATCATGTTTTATGAACAGAGCTTTTTTATTTGATAGTAATAAAAAAACCAATTAGAAATAAAATCTTGGTCTCCTCACAGACTAGATGTGACAGACCAGATAGACAGTATTTATACTACACGTGTGCAAGCACTGACACTGTTTCATAAGACATTCTGGATATTTTACAGCAGACCTACTATTTGCAAAATAATTTGCAATTTTGAATCATATATTTCTAACATTATTTTTGTGCACACAAAGGCAAAATCTCAATAAGCAAGCTACTGTAAAACCTATAACTGTAGTGAAAATATTTCTTTTTTTATAGATTCAATATATGGCATTTCTTTCTGTTGTATGCTGGGTAATCCTGAAGGTGACAAACTTAAAGCTTTGTAGCTTTGCAAATTGCTTAAGAATAATTTACCTTGAGTAAACTATCCATATGTTATTTTCAAATGACAAAAATCCAAATCGTCTAGAACTCTGACGTCTTTAATGAGTAAAGGCTATTTTACCATTTAGCTTACAAGTGAAAATCAATAGATTAGCTTTCTCTTTACCTTTCACTCAACTACAGACATGTTGGAAGCTGGGGGACTTAAAAAGTTTATTTGTGGTTCTATCATACACAATAAAAGTTTCAAGAGGGTTATTCTGATTTTACCTTTGCTTGACCTCAAAGTTTTACTAGTTTGAGGTTTTAGGATGTCAAATATATGACACATCTGACCCTCTGTTGTCAAACAGTTTTCAAGGTATCGTACATAAACTTGTCTTTTAAGGTGAGTAGTAACACATTTTCCAAGTCCTGAGGTATGAAATGAAATGCAAATTTTTGATCTAGATGATTTAGCTGTGAACTATACTGAAAAACTTTTGAACTATACTGAACAACTTTGGAGTAGGGGCACAAAATACAGAGCTTAAACATATAAGACCTAAATTTGCTCCCCAGCACTTCCAGTGGAAGGTGATACTATACTCTCATTTAAAGACCTCACTTTGTAAAACACACTCTTCAACACTGGCAATGCTTTTTCAGTATACCTCATTCAAAACCTATTGCATGTCATGCGCAAAGCTGAATCTTCTCAGTTTAGCAGCAATAAATGTCTTCCGTAACTTAGAAGGAATCCTTGGTTTTTGAAAATGATGGAAGACTTTGCCTGTTAATGAGTTTTCATATGAAATTACTTACGGGAATGTGAATACACATACAGGATCGACACGGGAAAACCAGAAGTATACCTATATTCCTTAAAGAATACAGCTTATTTACACTATAAACATCTCTGGTTGTACTAGTTACCTACTACCAAGCAGAATACCACCAAGCTACAATCAGAAATATATTGGGAATACTGAAATTGAAGGCTGCTTTTTTTTT